>JAMRYI010001039.1:0-48858 GCA_029231635.1 Ditylenchus weischeri | reverse complement strand
TCGATAAAATTAAAATGAGAAATTTTCATTTGATGAAAATTTCTCATTTTCATTTTATCGAGAAAGTGAAAATTTTCATTTTCATTTTCATTGAATGAAAATGATTCTCATTTTGAATTTCTCACTGAAAATTCTCATTTTCACTGAAAATTCTCATTTTTATCTTTTTTTTATTTTCATTAGATTTTCAGTAAAAAAGAAACTTGAAACGTCTAAATGGTAGCATTGAAGCAACATCGACATGTCATTCGGTAACGAAAGCGATGAATCGGCTGGAAACCTGTCTGGCGAAGGAAGTGCAATCGTTCTCCAAGTACTGAAAAGAAAATTAGTCGATCCGATGTGGGAAAAATCCGATCGAAAAAGTCACCCAAAATCACATAAGCTTTATAAATTTTGAATTGGTTCTTTATGTGGCAAAACCTTTTAGAAATACAAAAGTTCGAGCGCAACGTCTACAACATTGAAGTACCATTGGAAATCAAAGCATCATAACTAAGAGGGCAAACGTGCTCGGAGGATCATTCTAACTATGTGAAAAGTTTGACCAGGTATACTTTAACTGATTTGTTGCTTTTTATATCATGTTGCATGCTTCTAGGCTAGACAATATCGAGCTGGCTTTTTTCAATATTCTTCCTCAACCGCACGGTATTAACGCAGGTATCCCGCCTCAGGGCACCTCTCAGGTTGTGCTACAGACTCCTGCGGTGCAGCCTAGCCTCCCTCAAATTAGTTTACCCACTTTTGATGTGGATCCTAGCTCCAATTTTCCCCCATGCCTCCACTCCCATTCAACCGGCCCCACACGTGGGAAGAGATGAAGCTAAGATACAAAGATCACCCGGAGCTTCTAGAACGGGAGATTCCCGTCAACAACAAACCATACGACTACAAGTGGCGTCCCCAAAAGCATGAGCGTATTGTACTAGAGCGAATGGGGCGTTGGCAACCAAAAGACCGCTTCTCCCAAAACAAGGACCGGGATGTAGTGGATTACATCCGAGATCACCCTTGGTTCTTTGATCCGTTGCACCCAGAATATCATCAAAGCAACAGCCACCACTAATCTACTGCGGGAGGGACTGTCGCGGTCCCTGTTCTATTGTATGTCCCTTGGTGTTGGGTTTGTTTTTGGGGCAATAAAATCATTGTTGATAAAAAGTTGAGTTTTTTTAGATGGAAAACCCTTGCAAGGGAGAAGTTTTCTTATCTAGCCCATCTGGGCGACTATTATTTGTTTATAGATAAAAATTCTTTTTGACTAGCACTTCTTATAAGGCCCCACCATCTAATAAGGCCCCACCTACTAATAAGGACCCACCATCTAGTAAGGCCCCACCTTTTTACAAGGAATCACTTTCATGTACAGCTAAAACTAGTACCGGAGGAAAGGGATGATATTTCGCGTCTAAATAGACTTATCTAGACGCATTTCTTGTCTAAGTATGGATAAGTCAATTTAGACTTACGTCTAAATTAGACGTAAGTCTATTTTTAAACGTAAAGTCTAGCAGAATTTATTTGAATTTAGCTTTTTTTCACCACTTTTATGTGTTCTTATTGTTCAAGCAAGACAAAATAATGTTATATAAATGGTAGGCATTAATTCTTCATTGACCTTAAAGTCTTTTCTCTAGCAGAAAAATGGCAGATGGTCAAAAGATCGGCACATACTTTTTAACTTGTGAAAGCTGATTTTTAACGAGCGGGTCAAGAAACGCGGCTGATAAAGGAGCAATAATGTTCATTTCACTAATTTTCAGATCAAGAGCTTCAAGACCAGCAAGTCCAAAGCTCCCTACTAGTGTAGTGTCTCCATATGCAGCAATTCCTTTCAAATACTGTTTCAAATTAGCAATGCGCGGGATGATTAACGAAAGGTGTTATTTTATCCCTAAAATTCAATTGTATTTTCGTCGAAACAAAATAAATTTTTACTAGAGTATACAAAAGGCGGGTTCTAGACCACTCATTAATGAAATTTCTGCATGAATAAAAAACAAGCAAAACACATCAAAACATGTATAGATTTAGCAAATATATCCATGCTTTCAGCAAAATAAAATGCTACAAATTTGTGAATTTTCATGAGTGGATTTTTAATTAAACGTATACAGTTATTTAATATTTTATATGTATATTATAAAAAGATGTATAAAACATGTATGTGTTTTTATGAATAAATATGTGTTTTTATAAATAAATATGTGTTTTTGAATGAAATTCAAGTATATTCAGCATTAAACAAGTCGATTTGGCTGATTAAAAATAATATAATTATATGTTTTTATACAGGGTGCGTAAAAAGTTCTGACAACTTTTTTAAACTCAAAACTTTTATTGTTTGTAACATAACATCAAAAAACAAATAACACCACGAGCATGAGCGTAGAATTTTGAACAAGATCTTGAACAAGTCTTCCACGACAAAAAGCTTTTCATCCGAAAACACGATCGATTTGTGCGAACCACGCTGGAACCGCCGAAGAAGCGTTTGACACCTGAAACATTTTGTTCAAATCAAAAACCAAAACTGAATCCCTAACCTCTCTTTACGAATCTTTTTCTTGTTCTCGTTCAAATGCTGCGCTTTTTGGAGCTTGTACGAGTAGCTTTTGAGATCTTGCTTCACAATGTTTCGGACACTCCCTTCGCTGATTCCTTCGACTCTTGCCATTTGTCTCTTTGATCTCTTCGGCTTGCGACGGATCTTCTCTTTGATACGGCGAATGATAGGAGCAGTCTTGCACTTCTTGGTCTTCCGCTTCTTCGTAAGTCCCCAGCTCATTGAAGTGCTTCAGAATTCGATGCACATTGCTCTTGTCCAAATGAAGTTCCCTTGCAATTTCCGTGATAGTCTTCCCTCTTTGACGCATTCGCACTACTTCAATTCGCTGATCGTTGGGTGCCATGATTTCTGGAAAAACAAAAAAGTAAAACAACTATCTTTTATGGAATTTAACGTAGAAAAAAACTGGTAAAACCGTTTTCACTCACAAAACGAAATATGGGTAAAAATTTTGAGTTTAAAAAAGTTGTCAGAACTTTTTACGCACCCTGTACAAAATGAAAAGATATGTTTTTACAATATTTTTTTTCCTAAATAAAGTATGAATAAATATATTTAATATGTTTTCATGAATAAAGTATGAATGAATTTTATTTAAATAAAGTATATAGGAAATATTTTAAAATTTTTCAAAATAATAAATTAGGGTTAAACAAGCCAATTTGGCTGGTTTGAATAATTATGTGTTTTTATGTCTTCATCATAAAACAAATTAATTTCTACGATGAGGGTTGAATCCCAGATTTAATCCCGGTGTACCAACAACTGGATACAACTTACGACTGGATACAACGACTGGATACACAACAAATATTTTTTTTAGGATTAGTCCAAGCAGTAAACAGGTCGGCCAAATGTTTGCTCTAATCTGAGATCTAACTGCTCAAAGTCGAGGGAGTCTATTATTAGAAATTTTACAGTATATGGCTTTTAGGCTTGTGCTTAGGCTTAGGCCAGCGTACGTTCGAACGGGCTCAAACTTGCATTTCAAACTACATAAAGTAATAGAAAGGATCTTTGAGTCTGTCCTGCACCTAAGCAGAGACCAGGTATGAAAAAGTGTATCCAGTGGTTGTATCCAGTCGCAGGGCAGTCTCAAATTCCAATTAAAAACTTTTTTATAGGATGCGGATTCCAACAAGTAGAAAACACGGTCCACCAAATAGTATACAGCCCATGGCCGACTTTACCGTGGACTTTTATAGTTTTGTTGTAAATTCAATTTTTTATGAGTAATTACGTGAATTACCATAGCTATCACCATATACCGTATTCTCTCTCATAGAGAACCCTCAATATTAGAAAACCACTCTCTATTAGAGCAACAACCCTTAGGCGGTTAACCACGTTTTTATTGCATTTTTAACGCAAAGTCAAAAAAAACTTTGGAAGGTTAAAAATGGAGCTCTGGTAAACTTTGAAATAAAATTTTGTTGAATTTGGAGCGAGGGTTGGCTTAGTTTTTCGGTGTTGGATTCGTACCATGTTTAGACTAATTTTTTCTGGTGTTTTAAACTGCGCTAATGGCAGCAACTTTGAAAATGAGTTGTGATAGTAATGTAGGCCAATTACTTAGGCTTTTTTATTAGCAAATTTTTTATTAAGGCAACACAATCTTTTAATCGAGATTTCAATGGAGAAGTCTGAATAGCACGTTTTTCCGGGGTTCTGGTCGGACCGGCTAAATACGAAATGTTTCGCCATCATGGCTGTATGAATAGTTGTTCAATCTACCACTGTGAATTTTGGCTGTTTGAGTAGCCAACTCCTTACCGTAAGTAAGGTGTATACAAACCAATATTGTTTCGGCATTTGGGACGTGTGAATTCCGACCGCTATGCCAGTATTTAGTGATAGTATAGACGGTAAATTGTTGAGCAACCTAATTTTAAATTGTTCTGATCTTTTCTACTTTTTTGCTTTTGTCGATATTTATCCTGTAGCTTCTTTTTGGAGCCATTGATGTACAAGGAAATCAAAAGAAACCCAGCCATTATTGTGGGTGTGTCTACCCACTCCAGCTTGCACCAATATCACGAGTCAATCAAACAATCTGATGCTATTTTATAAATAGTTGTGTCTCTATAACCAACCACATGCTGTTGGGTGATTGATTAAAGACGCTTTTTAATTTTTGATCCCTACTACTTCAGACAGCTTTCCTTTTGCTCCAGCTCCTGCAAATGGTCCTCTTTGCAAATTTCTGTGAAATGCACACTAGTTTTGAAAGACAACTATCACTCAGTCATTTTTTATAAATATTTGATTTATTTTGGTGTAGAAGGAAGGAACTGTGTGTTGGAAGACACAAAAAGGAACATTTTATATTCCTTTTTTTGCGTTTTCCAATAGGCTCACCCAGACTCCACCGAAACACGTCTACCGAAACAATCAGAAAAAATGATTTTGTTCAGAAATATTTTATTTATTTATTTTTAAAGTTTTTTACTCAAAATGATTGCTAGATTTTTGTGCTCATTTCGGTAGTAAGAACTTTCAAGAAAAAAAGTGAAAAGTTTGAAGATTAAATCAATTAAAATCGGCACTTTTATAGTTCCCCCCATACTCGGATTTTCTGAAAAGTGGCCCAAAATCATTTCCCGAACTCATTTTTTCTGCTCTACACGATAAAAAAGGATTTCTGAACACTTTCCGATGAAAAAAATTGAATTTTGTCAAAAAATGTTGCCTCCCGCCCCTCAGGGATAGAGGGTCATTTTAAGGGTTTTTAGAGTCATTTTAGGGTGATTTATCACATTTTTCTTGCTGGAGCTGTGCAAAAAGACTCTCTAAATGCATTTTTGATAAAGTTGTTTTTGACAAAATTCAATTTTTTTCATCGGAAAGTGTTCAGAAATCCTTCTTTTATCGTGTAGAGCAGAAAAAAATGAGTTCGGGAAATGATTTTGGGCCACTTTTCAGAAAATCCGAGTATGGGGGAACTATAAAAGTGCCGATTTTAATTGATTTAATCTTCAAACTTTTCATTTTTTTCTTGAAAGTTCTTACTACCGAAATGAGCACAAAAATCTAGCAATCATTTTGAGTAAAAAACTTCAAAAATAAATAAATAAAATATTTCTGAACAAATTCTTTTTTCTGATTGTTTCGGTAGACGTGTTTCAGTGGAGTCTGGGGGAGCCTAATAGAAAATAGATTTCCAATCCATTTAAGAACTTTATTTTTGTAAACTTTTTAACTTAAAGCAGGCATGTTATGTACAGTCAAACCTGGATATAACGGCACCCTGTTAGAACAGCACTTCCAGCTGGTCATCAAAGGTGCCGTTATATCTAGGTTCGATTGTATCTTGAGACTTTTTGCCTTGTTTCGTAAAACACCCAAGTAAATTAAGAACACGTGGTATGTAAATGTAAATTTTCAAGGCTTGGTTAACTTTGGTTTTCTCAAGGCAAAAAGTTAATTGTGAGTGATTTACTGGATATTAAAAGAAATTCGGTCAATGAAAGTTATTGAATTTTTATAAAAAAAATTTTTCAAATTTTTTTACAGATAGTTTTAGAATCTTGTATTACTTACGAGAAAAATTTCAAAAAAGTGTTTTTGCCCTGGTCCCCCTGTTGTCTAAAAATATCGATTTTTCTTTTTTGTTTTAGGTGGTTTTTTTGTTTTCAACAGGGGAATACCAAGGTGAAAATAATTTCAATTTCAGAATAATTTACAAGAAAAATTGCAAAAAGAATTTCAAAAACGTGTTTTAAAAAAAAATTTAATTCTTTGGACTATATCGGGGTTTTACTGTACAGTCGACGCTCTCCATTGCCCCGACCCGGACGCAATAGAGAGCTGGACGTAATGAAGAGCGGGCACAATGGAGAGAGTTATTTTATTGAACTATTCACAGCCGGACAAAATAAAGAGATTTACTCAAACAATAGAGAGATATATTCTAACAATCGTGACATGCAAATAAACAATTAAAGGTTGACAGCGAAAAAATCATGGATGATCTTTTGCTTAAAAATCTTCAAGCATTCTTCAGCCATCAATTCATCCATCTTATTGCACAATTCAAGCATAGCTGGATTGGAGTAGTAACAGCGGTTGAGGATTTTCAAAGATTCCCTGGCATCCTGAGTAGTGACTGGCGGCAATTCAAGCTTTTCTTGTTCGATCTCCATCACTTCAGATTCGCTGAAAAGGAAGGTTTATTGAAACCAATCAAACCGTAAAGTTTACCTGTCCTGTTCCTCCACTTCCGTTGATGAGAATTTTGCGCGTCCAGAATGACTTCTACCAGATTCATTCCTTCTAGCTCGGCTCAAATAGCGTTCAGTTCATCGTCGTTTTCTCCGCCTTCCATCGGTTCCACTTCGCCTTCCATCAGTTCCTTGATCACTAATGGCTAAATTCAAAGGTTGTATTCATCCCCAAAGAGTAAAACGACTCACCTCCACATTCTTGACAAATCCAGCTTTTCTGAAACAGTTACGCTTGAGTTTTCTGTCCCAGTTGTTCAGCCATGTTTCAAAGATATAAGCTGAAAAAGCGATTCAAAATCAATCAACCCTCAATAAATCTTATCCGATATCCACGCTTTCTTGTTCACTTTGTACTCAACCGGATGTTTTTTTCTTTGAAGCATCTTGGCTTGGCAGACTTCCCGATCACCAGCAGAGGCAGCTTCTCCGTTCCGCTCATGTTAGATCTCACCAACACTGTAATCCTTTTTTTTGGCTTCTTTCCGGACCTACAACGTTTACCTGAAAAAGTAGAACCTCTAGTCAAAGTATGATCCCCACAAAAGCAACCTTTAAAAGCCAGAGTTTTGTTCGGAAGGAGTTGCCAGAAGAGATCTGTTTCATCTGCGTTGAAGACATCATCAACTGAGAAGTGAGAAATTGCTTCGAGGAGGACTTCTTGTTGCCAGTCGCCGAGAGCCTCCATGTCGATTTCAGCCGGTTTGCCTTGGCTCTCTTTGAAGACGATCAAGTGACGATGCTTGAAATTGCCCAACCAGCTGTCAATTTTTCGAGAGTGTCCGCTTTCTTCTCCAGTTCTGAATTGCTCTGTTCTTCGATCAGCGATCTTGGTCCTAAAGCTTTCCTTAACGACTTCGCCAATTCCTTTGCCAGTTCAATCGCCTTCTCCTAAAACAGACAAGATAAAACAAGAAAACACAAAACCAATGATATCGAAAACATAGTACCCGACATCGGAGTGTTTTCACTTCTCCCCTTCCAATAAGCGCTTTCCTCTAATAAGCGCCCCTCTGGAGTAGGGTTGAAAAAAGCGCTCCGGGGCAGTTATTAGAGGAAATACGGTATACAATAACTATATGATCACAAAAAAACTACACGATCACAAATTTCAGAAAACGGAAAGAAGACATTGGCAGAGCAAAAACAATGTTGTAAATTGTTTTCCTTGCAGGACAAATAAAAATAATTGGCTGTTGAAACCCATTTTCACATTTTTCCCTGAATTTTACGGGCGGACGCAATGTAGAGCGTAAATAATGATGTTGGGACCAAACCCACCCGGACGCAATACGGAGCTGAACGCAATGGGGAGCGGACGGAATGGAGAAAGTCACTTATTGGTAATTTTGTTGATGACCAACCAAACCAAAAAAGGCAAAGCTGTTTGTTGCATTTTCCTAACTACCATAAGCTATGTGTTGTGGCGAGATGTGTATTTTGAACTACATTTGTTCTCACACGTATTGTGTGTCATTGTCTCCAATATTCAGTTGTTCATAAGTTAGTTAGTAGTTATCATATATTTTCGTGTCGTATATTCTGTTATAAAGTTCTCTGTTTATTCTTGCGCTCGTACCTTTTGCCCTTCCATTATACTTTCTACAAGATCTACATGTGTAGCCTAGTACAATTTTTACCAATACAACAAAATGGCGCCGTCGCAAGTTCGATCCGCAAGGGTGCCGGACATTTAATATTTCGAATTCCTCTCATTACATTCGGACCCTTAATTGGTTGCATTACAATACAACGGTAGAAGTAGGTGACAACCCCAGTGATAAAAATTCAATCCGATTTTTCATAATTTCATGGCCATGTCAGTTATTTGCATACACCTAAAAGAGGTTTTGACATGGGAGACTCACCCATATCGGGGTGTTTACTCTGGTTCCTAGTAGCCCTGCCAACGGTTAACTATAAATCTACATTCATACTTAAAAGGGGGATGTTACAAGATCGACCTAAAATTTTCTCGATTTTGGGGGGATTGAAAAATAGACCGACCGGTCGTTCTATTATCTCCTATATAGTATTAGAGATGTTTTGTTTGTTTGTTTGTTTGTTGTCTGTCTGTCTGCGGACAATTGATGTTTTGGGTTAGTTTGATATGTTTTTGTTTGGTTTCTTTGTCGATTTTTTTTCAAGGCGCGTAGTGCACGTTGTAGCCCTGAATGTCAGCTTTCATTTAAAAAAAAGATTGGCGAGAAATGACGAGTTTAGAATGGGGCGTGGCGAATAGTATGGAGGTGGTCATTTGGTGGGAATTTGATTTTTGGTCTTCTTTTGAATTTTAATGTTTTTTGTCTCGAGAGGATACAAGTGTAAAGCGACATGTCAATAGATATTTTATGTATAGTTTATAATATTTTAACCGAATTTGAATAAAGATTTGTCTTAATGAGGATTTAAGACAAAAACTTCTCTATTTCAACTACAGTTTTTTGTGACCGTATTAATTTATTCTTCACTTTGCTGCCGTGAAACAGTGAAAACAGACGGTTTAAGCAGGAAAATAGGCATTGCAGGAAAGCAATTAAAGTGTTCTGCATAGGCTCATGATTTAAGGTTAATTGTGTTGTGTTTTTTTAAATTTTTATTTGGCTGTTTTTAGCTTTTAGCATTACATTTGAACCTTGACCAAGGCGAGGGTGGTCCGCCGACAGGCGGGCCCCCCGAGCTAGTAGGAAATAAGGTATAAGGAAAGTTGTGTCCCAAATTTTTACTTTTTTTTTCAAAGTGATACCGCCTTTATTGGTAATACGCACGCCCTTTAAAGCAGGGATGTGATCTGTCCTTATTAATAAGATTTGTCCTTATTTTGGGGACTCCAAATCTTATTTATTTTTGAGATTTTACGTCAAAATCTTATTTTTTGGCGCAAAAATGGCAATAAGCACTGGATAAAACAGCATATTTCGGCAAAATATCCTAAAATGTCCTTATTTTGAGCAACTGTCCTTATTTTCAAACTTTTGAGATATTATCCCTGCTTTAAGCCTGCTTTTAATGTATTTAATGTATATGTTTGATTAAGAAGCTGTTAGAAGTCTGCACAGAATTTTATTTGAGCAAAAAACCATATTTTTCCATCTGACCTAAAAAATAGACTTTTACTCTAGTTTTTAACAAAAAAAAACAAAGTGATATTAGCAAGTGATTGATAGAGGGAGCAAATGTTGCTTTGGCTTCCAGTGATGCTGCGTTCAAATAAACTTTGCTCTTTTTCAGACCAAATTTGTAGTTTTGTTTCCACAGTTGTTGACTAATTATTTTTAGATTCATTTGCGTAATTGTTTCCATGGCATTAACCAACTTGCCAGCAGCATCTTCAAACGAACTAATAATTGATAGTTAGAAGACTATATTTTGTTGGCAAAATACCTTTTTTGCGTAGACGGAAAAGTGTGGAATTCTGATTTTAAACTTAAAATCTCACAAAGTGTAGGATTTTGTCGACCTCATGCGGGATTATGTCTTTTTTTATATTTTACAATTTTTTCACCAATTCTCTTATTCCTTATCGATAAACAATAAAAATGGCATATGCGTTAAAAAAAGTATAAAACGAAAAACTTTTTGGCAAAAAAGGGCCATCTTTTTGTCAGAATGTGCCACCTTTTTTGTTTTAGCCAAGAAGGCATATATCTGCCATCTTTTTTTACAGTGATAACACCATTAGTTAGCCCTGCGATTCTAGTTTCTGATGACGTAGCAGCTGTTGCAACATCTTTGCAAAAAGTAGAACAAAAAAGCTAGAAGGATAAATCAAATTATTTTTCTGACTTGCCTCATACTTTCTTGTGCTACAGTTTGCAAGATATTGCAATACAGTCAAACCTCGTTTATCGGGCACCCCGAAAAATTCATTTCCGCCTTAGGCCCGACACTTTTTGAGCTCAATTTTCGAAGTCTTTTGCTAAATGTGATTCGCCAGTCTAGTCCTAAATATCGCAAGGATTCGCCGGTCGTTTTTCCAAAATCTTTAAATTTCGTCATAAAGACCCGCGGACCTCGGTTATACGGCACCTGATTTTCAAAAGGAGTGCCGGATAACCGAGGTTCGCGGTCTTTATGGCGAATTTAAAGATTTTGAAAAAAACGACTGGCAAAATCAGAATTCTTGCAATATTTCGGACTAGACTGGCGAATTGGCAAAGACTTCGAAAATTGAGCTAAATGTCGGACCCAAAGGAATGACTTGGGGTGTCGGATAAACGAGGTTTGACGGTACTTCTGCACAATATGCGCCCCAACAATTTTTTGAATTTTTGGGCCGTAGAATTCTTTGTTTTTATGTATGTGTTATTTTATTATTTATTTATTCATCTTCGAACACGTCAGAGGAGTTCCCTTCCGGTCTTTGGGCCATTTCGGTCTACGGCCCGAAAAGGGGCGCATATTGTGCAGGAGTTCCGGTTTGACTGTTAATTAAGAAACTAGAGACGTAGGACTAGCCAATGGTGCTGTCACTTAAAAAACGTAGGCAGATTTTTGTCATTCACCACCAAAACAAAAGTAAGGTGGCACATTTTCACATGCAGCTGGCACTTTTTCGTCAAAACGTGGTATTTTTAAGTATCGTTCTTAAAAAATTTCAGACACTACTTCCCAATGAAAAGATAGGTAATAAATTGCTTTAAAGTAAATCTCGCAAAATTATAAATTCCGCATATCCCGTCCCTACTTATTTTACCTTGTTTTCTTCAAAAATTGACCTCCCTAAAAAGAGACAAAATGTTTTCCAAAATAACTCCTTGCACTAACAACAGGGCACCAACTGCTCTATTTGTCAAACTTATCTATGCTAGGGGAAGATTATTGTGTCAAAATATTATCGATAAACTCATTTTCTTTAAACTTTTGCAATTTTTCCCGTTGCCTTCCAAAACATTTTTTTGTTGCAGCTTAAGCAACTTCAAAATTTAGCTTTTAGCATAGCTCTGGCAAAATGTCTCTTGCCTTTTATATCATTCTTATGCTTTTTGTCGCCCTGCTGAATGGATTTACTGGCAGGGTAGCAGAATGGCGTGTCCTAAATAAGCTGCTTTAGTCAGTATTTTGCATAAAACACTTTTTGTCTCTAAGCCCACTTGCACGAGCGATGGCTTAAAACCGCTGACACGAGTATTGTATGTGCGCGCTAGGACAACTGCCGCTGCTATCATCAGTGTTGGGGCAATTGAACTAAAAAAGCAGTTTTAACTTTGAAAATTTTTTTTGACTTTATCAATTGGCTCCGGCTCTATCGGCTCTAGGTGAATTCATCCTCAACTAGGGTTGTCTAATCCGAATATTCGGGAGAATATTCGGGAGCAATGTTTGCAGTGCAAACATTCAAACAACTGTATTGTTGACTAAGAGCTGACTGTATTGGAATGGTTGACTGTATTGTTGACTAAGAGTTGACTGTATTGCGATGGCTGGCTGTATTGTTGAGTGAAAGTTGACTGTATTGGAATGGTTGACTGTATTGTTGACTAAGAGTTGACTGTATTGCGATGGCTGGCTGTATTGTTGAGTGAAAGTTGACTGTATTGGAATAGTTGACTGTATTGGAATAGTTGACTGTATTGGAATAGTTGACTGTATTGGAATAGTTGACTGTATTGGAATAGTTGACTGTATTGGAATAGTTGACTGTATTGGAATAGTTGACTGTATTGGAATAGTTGACTGTATTGGAATAGTTGACTGTATTGGAATAGTTGACTGTATTGGAATAGTTGACTGTATTGGAATAGTTGACTGTATTGGAATAGTTGACTGTATTGGAATAGTTGAGTGTAGCACAGTTTGCAAAAGCAGTAAGACAATATTCGCGAACATTCCGACTCTATCCTCAACCAATTCATCCTCCGGTGAATTCATCTTCCTTTTTGTCTTGAGAAGAACATTTTTCAAAAACCTAATTTCTTGAATATTTGAAATGTTTATAAATATTTTAAAATCGTCCAACTGGTGCGAAAATGTTTTCGGGTTCCAAAACCTGCTTTTTGCACTGATTCGAGCCCGCTGAAAATGGTTTGATAAAGTGAAATGCCGCTTTGTACGGTATTTTTTGAGTTTTGGTATTAATCATATTAATTAAAAATCATTGTAACCTATCCCCTAGAAAAAATTTCGAATTAACAAAAATACTTTTTAAAAATACCTGAAAATACTTTCAAAAATACCTGATTTTCAAAAAGGGGTGCCGGATAACCGAGGTTTGACTGTATTGTCTTTTTATCTGTACTTTTGTCTGAATCTTCTTTCGCCGTAAAAAGCCAATTTGTGCAGGAAATACAGCTCTGCAACTTTGCTTTTTTAAGATTCAGAAAAGATTTAGACAACAGTATAAAAAGACAAAAGAAGAACAGTAAAACTTTGTATGCATTTTGTATGTCTTCAATATTTATACATAATTGTATTTCCTCTATTACAAGCCCTCCCCTAAAATCCAGAATTACCTTTATTTATTTTTGCGTTTTTGACTCAACTTTGAATATAGACACCTATGCATGTCACATACCAAAATGAAGCTGAGTATCTGAGCTACATTTTGGTATATAATATCCTCGAGAGTTAATATTTAAATAAAGTCAAAAATACAAAAATAAATTAAAGTAATGCTGTATTTTGGGAAGGGCTTTTATTAGAGGAAATACGGTAATTTTATATTTCGACAACCATGATTTTCACCTAAAAATCTCGGGATGGACCCAAAATTGGCGCTAGTGAAGAATAGGGTTCCAAAAATCAGCATGGTCCCCTCTGTTGTTTTATTTGTAAAAACAACAGGGGGACCAAGCTGTTTTGGACCAACCTGATTTTTAAAAAGGGGTGTCGGATAAACGAGGTTTGACTGTAGGACCGAACTAGTTTTTGCAAATAAAACAACAGGGGGACCAAGCTGTTTTTTGGAACCCTATTCTTCACTATAGCCCCCAAAATTTTCTCGATATTCGGAAGATCAAAAAATACACCTCCCCCGGGCTTTATCAAACCATTTTCGTTGGATACCGGATTTTAGTGATTCGCATTTAGCAACATCCTTTCTGAAAAACACTGATTGCTTGAACCATCCAATTTCGTTGGTGTTGTTGTTATATTTGGACACATCAATAAGGATTATAATGAAGCTGTTTCTATGGTCTCTTGCTTCCAAACCAAAAAATCTTAATCTTTTTTCTTTTTCAAGAAAATTATTAAGCGTTTTGCATTAGCGTGCTTAGCAATAGCACCATTAGCCGTCTTAAAGGCTTCTACAAGCTCAAGGTGCTGCTATTTTTCTGTCTTTTCTTAAGCAATATTTTTTATCAGGAAGTAACTGCAGCAAATAATAATAGTTATTATTGCTTGTTCCTTTTCTTATCTTAACCAAATATATTCGATATTACAAGAAGATGAGTATTACACCCAAAAAGTAGGCCTCTTTTGTAGATTAGTTGTGTGTGCATGCTTTTTTTGAAAGCAAAAGACAGTTTTTTAAATGTGGTTTTTTTCGTTGATGGTATTATGCTAACGGAAATTTGACAATTCCTCGGTCATTCCGAGGTAGAGGCAAGGGGACCTTGGTATTTCTAATTTGTTATCAAACGGGAAAATTCGTTTGGACAAAGACTTTGCGCCTTTTTTGGCAAATTTCAGTTTTTTGGTTTGGTCGATCGTTTGCTCCCACATTCATTTTGGTCTTGCAGATATTGTTTTAATTCTGGCGGTTTTAAACTTTTCGAGCTTTTGCGGATTTTTTATTGCTCTTTTTATGCGATTCACGATTTTGTTCGATAACCGCCTGTACGAACAAAAGATACTAGGTTTAAAAATTAAGATGTAAACTTTAAGGTTTTGGAATATGAAAAACAGAAGTTGTAAAGCGAAAATTTGGCCGGTTGAATTCGGCAGGATCAGTAAAATCGGTCAAAATTTTATAGAATTTTTTAAGTTTGTTCTTTGGCGTCTTTTGCTAAAAAATATTTATTAAAAATTTTTGTCACCTTATGTGTGAGAATTTTTTATAAGCATTGAAACAGCTGTTAAAAGTTGTCAAAACAAATAACAAAATTATGAAAAATCAGTTTGAAAAAGCTAAGATTTTGACCTAATCTGACCAAGACTAATCTTAAAAAGACTGAAAACATAGAATTAAAAAAAAATTAGAACAATTAAAATAAGAAAATAAAAGATGCGTATAAGTAACTTTAGTCCCTGTACAATCAACAAATTGAAGAAGAAAAAAGTTGTGCTGTATACAGGGTGTGTCAAAAAAAGTGGCCACCTAAAAAAATTGGTGTGCGCAACACGTTGCCTGGCCGATTACCGAATTTTCGGGCACTCTCCTTCAGAAATTTCCAAATTCACTTGAAATTATGTACACAATTACCTACGACTTCAGCACAGCTTTATTTACTATCAACAGACACGAAAATTACATACAAGAGAGTTTGCTATCCAAAATGCTTTCCTTCCTCTTCAGTACACGCACTCAGGCTTCTTAGATTCGGCAGAATTCATCTCAACCAGGCGTGCATTTTTGAGCTGTCTTCAGAGGCAAAGCATCCTGTGCAATATCGGTTATCATCCAACAAATAAAAGTGAAAAAACACTGCTGAGCTGTGGAACCTGAAAGAATTGAAGATAAAGCGATGAAATAATAAAGGCAGGAAAACCAACCGCTTTTTATTGCGACACAACGGAAACGGACAGACGAAAGCAGTTGGAATTTCTTGTTTTCTGATTTCTGGCGTTTCCTAAAGTTGTCAGAGACTAAACACAGCTAATGTGGCATGACAGTCGTAAAAATTCGTAAATATTAGGTTGTCCAATAAGTTTTGAGAAAAAGTACGTGGATTCGCTTTAATTTTCAAAGTGCATCATTTGGCACATTTGATGTCTCTACGTGTCATATACCATTTTGTAGCATGTTCTCTCCTCTTTTGAATGTCGTATTAACTGGCTCTTTGTTATTACAAAATTGGACCAAAAAAAAACAAATAATTTCTCAAGTTTGGTAAATTCATGCACATTTTTTGTTTTCCTATTTTTGATCCTATTTTTAGGAAAGAAGGAAGAAGAAGAAGACTTTAAGAAAAGAAAAGAGAACGGGCTACAAAATGGTATATACGTAAGACATCATCGTCAAATTGCGAAATGATGCACTTTGAAAATTAAAACGAATCCACGTGCTTTCTCAAAACATTGACGACAATGACACAAAAAATTATAAAAAAAAGTTGGAAAAATAAAGAGTGGTCAAATTTTTTTGACACACCCTATACTTATTATAATCAAGTCCTTTTTTGGCTGAAAAAGTGACGGTTGTAAATATTTGAATGAAAGGTGGTCTATGTACACACACTGCCACTGCTGCTAAATATTCACTTATCAGTTGCAGCAAGCAAGAGCAGCAGTAGTTTGACTTTTGCAAGTGTCTATTCCGAAAATTGTTTACCTTATCAAAACGAACATTTTTCGATTCATTATACCGTATTTTCGGCCCTGTCCCTGAATTGATAGCTATTTTCTGGCCGTATACTAGGAGAGGACGCTTTTTTGCCTTGGCCCCCTGTTGATTTTTATGATTTTTTAGGCTTAGGCAAGGGTAGGCCAGTGTATGTTATGGCGGCTAAATTGCACTAAGCCCCCAGCACTCGATTGCACTTAACCCCCAGCACTCGATTGCACTACAGCACTCGATTGCTACACCCCAGCAGACCTTTATCAATCGAGTGCTGGGGTTTAGTGCAATCGAGTGCTGAGTGCAATCGAGTGCTGGTAAATCAATCGTGCTGAGGTTAATGCAATCGAGTGCTGGGGTTAAGTGCAATCGAGTGCTGGGGTTAAGTGCAATCGAGTGCTGGGGGTTAAGTGCAATCGAGTGCTGGGGGTTAAAGTGCAATCGAGTGCTGGGGTTAAGTGCAATCGAGTGCTGGGGGTTAAGTGCAATCGAGTGCTGGGGGTTAAGTGCAATCGAGTGCTGGGGTTAAGTGCAATCGAGTGCTGGGGTTAAAGTGCAATCGAGTGCTGGGGTTAAGTGCAATCGAGTGCTAGTTAAGTGCAATCGAGTGCTGGGGTTAAGTGCAATCGAGTGCTGGGGTTAAGTGCAATCGAGTGCTGGGGTTAAGTGCAATCGAGTGCTGGGAGTTAAGTGCAATCGAGTGCTGGGGTTAAGTGCAATCGAGTGCTGGGAGTTAAGTGCAATCGAGTGCTGGGGTTAAGTGCAATCGAGTGCTGGGGTTAAGTGCAATCAGTGCTGGGGTAAGTGCAATCGAGTGCTGGGGTTAAGTGCAATCGAGTGCTGGGGTTAAGTGCAATCGAGTGCTGGGGTTAAGTGCAATCGAGTGCTGGGGTTAAGTGCAATCGAGTGCTGGGGTTAAGTGCAATCGAGTGCTGGGGTTAAGTGCAATCGAGTGCTGGGGTTAAGTGCAATCGAGTGCTGGGGTTAAGTGCAATCGAGTGCTGGGGTTAAGTGCAATTGCTGGGGTTAAGTGCAATCGAGTGCTGGGGTTAAGTGCAATCGAGTGCTGGGGTTAAGTGCAATCGGGTGCTGGGGGTTAAATTGTCGAGTGCTGGGGGTTAAGTGCAAGTGCTCCGTTATGGCGGACTCAAATATTTTTTTCTGTGTAAGAGAAACATGTTTGATTCCGTCCTAACATACGCTGGCCTACCTTGCCTAAGCCTAAAACATCATAAAAACAACAGGGGGGCCTCTCCTAGTCTATAACATAGTCTATATAAGTCGGCTATAGTGAAGAATAGGGTTCGAAAAATCAGCTTGGTCCCCCTGTTGTTTTATTTGTAAAAACTAGTTCGGTCCTACAGTCAAACCTCGTTTATCCGACACCCCCTCAAGTCCCTTCCCGCCTAGGGTCCGACACTTTTTTTTAGCTCTATTTTCGAAGTCTTTTGCCAAATGTGATTCACCAGTCTAGTCCTAAATATCGCAAGAATTCTGATTTTGCCAGTCGTTTTTTCAAAATCTTTAAATTTCGTTATAAAGACCCGCGGGTCTCGGTTATCCGACATCCCTTTTAAAAATCAGGTGTCGGATAACCGAGACCCGCGGGTCTTTACTGCAATCTGAAAGGATTTTGGGTACTTTCCTGTTATCCCGGCCTGATTTTTCAATTTATTTTTTGGAATTCAGATTTATTGTTTGTAACTTTATAGGATCAACGAAATGTAACAAATATAATAGTTTTTCAACTTCTGTACGCGGCAGATCAAAAATATTCATCACTAAAACAATCAAAATAGACAAAAAAATATTTGAAAAATCAGGCCGGGATAACAGGAAAGTACCGGATTTTGGAAAAACAACCGGCAAAATCAGAATCCTTGCGATATTTGGGACTAGACTGGCGAATCACATTTGGCAAAAGACTTCGAAAATTGAGCTAAAAAAAGTGTCGGACCCTAGGCGGGAAGGAACTTGAGGGGGAGACTCGACTGTATAAATTTTAATAAAAAACAGCTTGGTCCCCCTGTTGTTTTTACAAATAAAACAACAGGAGGGACCAAGCTGATTTTTGGAACCCTATTCTTCACTAGCGCCATATAAGTCTATAGAGAATTTACCGTATTCTCCCTATTAGTTCCACACTCTCTATTAAACCCACACCCCCAACTTTGAGGACCTGTATCTCATCTCAGAGAAAAAATTCAACAAAGCTATTTATTGCATTGTCTTAACTCCCACGAGCTCTACCGATTCTGTTTTTTGGATTTTGGATTTTCACTCAAAAATCTCGAGATCGACCCCAAATTTTTCCGATTTTCGGACGATTTTATCATAATCCCACATGTGGAACTAATAGAGAGAATACGGTAAGTTATTTGCCAGAGTCTAAAAATCTGTACCAATTCAAGACCGCATTTTCTCTAATAATCCCTCTGCCAAAAAGTGACAAAGTGCCCAGAATAAATTTATTTCCAATTTTTATTTTTATCCAACATTTTATTTGGTCTACATTTCTTTCTTGTATTTTTTTAATTGCAGAGGATATTTTTTTTTAAATTTATCATACTCCATGAGATATTCCAAATGTTTAACGTGCTAAATTACCAAACTTTTTTAACGCCTGTTGTTTTTTCAGCAAAATGTCAGGCAGAAAAAATCCGCACAATGGTTTTTTTCACGGAGTTCCCCCTTCTGTCAATTTTTTCTCGTCGGTGGACGATGAAACCTCAGAGATAGCTGACTGCAAAGAAGCTGCCAAGCAGGAGCTAGTGGACAAGTTGCGGGAACAGAAATTGAGGAAAGACGCTGCTGCATCTGGCACCAACACCGACACTGAAGAGGAACAGGAGAAAAAGGCTGTTCTTAGTTGGTTTTTGTAATTTACTCTAAAGGGGCATTTATCTTGTTGGACTTATTCCTAACTATCGACAAATAACATAAGTAAATAGGGTTTGGTAAAAAAAATCCGGTCCCAAGACCTGTCTTGCTCCCATAAATGCTGCCCCCATGAAAAATGCCTTGGTCCGCCAGTTTAATTTCCGAAAGTCATATATTGGAAACGGATCGTTTAGTAAGACCAGCCAATTTCCTCTATCCTGACTTTTAAAAGTCTACCTATCAGGATAGCCACAAATTTGATCACCAAACACGCTTTTCATCAAAAATGCGCTAGCCGGGCTATATGCTGGATAGCTCTACTTTACAATCTCAAGTAAGATTCACAGTCATAGCGGAGCCAGGAAGACTGTCAGGGTCTAGAGGGTGACTTCAAATTTATCCTGCTCGTGGAATTTCCGACCAGCATTCTTGAGAAAGAAATTTTGGGGCATAAAACCCCCCAAAAAATGTTTAAAATGTTTAGAACTTTAAATTACAGGGTGGCCCAATATCCCAGCCGATTTGGAATGCATAGAACTTTTTTTTTTCAAAACTCCAATAAAACATATTATGGCTAATTCGATAGCCCTGAATCTGCGGTTTTGTTTGACACCAAAAGAAACATTTTATTCAACCTTGGAGCTGAGATATGCTTATTTAAAGGGTGGCATTCATATACCATCACCCAGGTCACAGCTTCTAATCCCCTGGGTGCACACCCTTTTTTTAACCCCATTTTTTCAACTTTTATTTAAAATTTTGTAACAAAATAATGCTCAGTCTCTTGACTACCTAACAAAACTATCAGTGCAAGGTTTTACATTTGCCCTGGCTAAGCTGTAGGCGGCCCGCAACTTGAGTAGGGTAGGGGGCTTTTCATTACCGTCCCCCCTCCCCTCCCTTGAAGACAAAATCCTAGTCACTTAAAGGGGGTCCGAGAAATTACCCTTCCTTCTTTCAGCGTTAACCTATCCCCCACCCCTTGAAAAATTTGAGGGGGCTGTGGGCCAAAACCTACCTGAAACCTGCTTTTGTCAAAAAACCTAAAATATTCTCGGACAAAAGCAGGTATCAGGTAGATTTTGACCTACAGCTTAGCCAGGACAGTTATGAAACCTTGCGCTGATTGTCTTGTTGGATAGCCATGACACTAAGCATCATTTTGATACCAAGCTTGTAAATAAAAGTTGAAAAAATAGGGTGTACACCCAGGGGGATTAGAAGCTGTGACCTGGGCAATGGCATATGAATGCCACCCTTTAAATAAGCATATCTCAGCACTAAGGTTGAATAAAACGTTTCTTTTGGTGTCAAACAAAACCGCAGATTCAGGGCTATCGACTGAGCCATACTATGTTTTATTGGAGTTTTGAAAAAAAAAAGTTCTATGCATTCCAAATCGGCTGGAATGCTTGGGCCACCCTGTAGTATGATGTAAGAAGTTTTTATTTTTAGCTTCAATGGACTCGGAGATCTTCGACAACAGTCCTTTCCAGTCGCCCGCTTTAAGTGGCTGTACTTCTGGACATGTGGTTTCCTCTCCTTTCGAAATCAGCCACTACCCCATCGAAATCCAAGAAAACAGGAAGGCTATGCAACGCCAAATCTCCAACAGAAGGTGAGTAGCTGTAGTCTTCTGTTAGAATGCTAAAAATAGAGCCGATCTAAAAAGTAAACCACTTTATACCTTCTGCAGAATTTGCAAAACAAACCAAAAAATCTAAAAATAGTTGGAAAGCCAATTTTCGGTTAGACCAGAACACTAAAAAAATTCCATGTTAGACAAATCCCACTACCTAACAACCTAAAACTAAAATTTTTGGGTAACCAATCAGGTTTTTCGGCCCATCCAGTACTAGAGCAAGACATCCACTTCGACATTGAGACAGTACTTTTTTCTGATACAAAAGCACCTTTTGGTGCAGTTTTAAAATTTTGCGGCCTGAATTTAGCTAGTGGCGCAGGGGTGCCGAGCAAAAAATCTCATGATGACCACATTTTTTGCGCTGTTTCTACCATGTTTTGAGCATTCGGGATCGAGCACACATTTTATGTTTCAAAAATGTTGGTTTGCTTCAGGGCTTCCAACTTCAGGGTTTCCATCAGATTTTGGGACCGAAAATCAGATTGTTGAGTATTTCTGGTGTCTAAAATCAACCTTTTTCTGATTAATCAACCCAAATGGCAGCCCTGGTTTACTTTGATTTCTAGAAAAAAACATAAACGTAGCCAAGAAATGTGCTTTTGCGCCAGAAAAAAGCAGTGCCCTCATAAAAGTTCCAGTTCCGAAAATGTGTTTTTTTTTCAGAATTGTGTTTTTCTTGAAATATTTATGTTCGATTTCTAAAGCAGGATAATTTATTTGGTGGTTCTAGACTTCAATTACAAAATGAATGGTCGTAATTTAAAAATTACATATACCCTATTTACTGTAATAGCTCTACATGTCAAGCTATTTTTCAGTCACCCGAAAATTGAGAAAATGTTTGGGTCGATCTTGAGATTTTCGGGTGAAAATGCAAAATTTAAAAAGCAGGATCGGTAGAGCTCGTGGGGTTAAGAGAACGCGAAAAACAGCCTTGCAAAATAATTTCTCTAGTTTAAGAGTTTAAAGTAGGGGGTGTCGAGCTATTGGAGACTGTAGAGTGCTATTAGAGTAAATTCTAGGGTAGGACATGGTCGGTTAGCGTTTGACCCGGTCGGTTAATTTGATCTCCGCAAAAATTTTCAATAATTGCACACGTTATTAACCGTATTTCCTCTATTAACTCCCTTCCCCAGAAGTGGAAATTTTATAGGTGGATTTTTAAAAAAAATGCACTACAGTCGAGTCTCGATATAGTGATCATTGCTAATTTTAAGGCTAAAACGGCTAAAGTACACTATTTGGGGTAGCCCAAAAGTCGTTTTTCAAGGTCTAAAAGGTTTTAGGTCCTAAAACTATAAAGGATGCATACCAGAGTTTCTTTATGCCACAGTCAATAAAACTATGTTCAAATCCCATCTTTTTAGGTTCAACAGAGATGACCAAGTCGAAAAATGACCAAAAGCCAGAGGGAGGACCAAGAAAAACCATCCTTATTTTGATTGCTCGATTAAAACACAGATTTTGATGGGAAATTTCTCTATAGTGTTCGGCCACTAATTTTCAGATCAGTAAACCTCTGTATAAGGATCACTCTAAATAGTGATCACCTCTATATAGTGATCACGTGGGGGAGGTGGATTGGGGGTGGTCTTCCTTGGGTGATCACTATATCGAGACTCGAGTGTAGTCCTAAAGGCTCCCTGGTAAGTTTCTTCGGCTGAAGTCCATTATACCGGAAAATACATCCAACCCAACCACCCACCCCCCAAAAAAAACCACTCTATACCATTGTCTCTATTTAAACCACTCTATAGCATGTTATATGTGGTGAAACCACGCTTTTAGGTATGGGAAGATACTTTTTGGAAAAAAATCCAAACCATGATAAGAATTATGGTTTTTGGTCAAAGAAATCACAAATTTTATTATAATTTTCTCCAGTGCTTGTATCTTGCAAAGAGTCATTTTATCCCAGTGCATAAACCGGAATAACCGACGGTCAATGAACCCGGTTATCGGTTAACCGGTTCTTTTTTAACCCGGTTTGTTGATCGGTGAATTTTCCCGAAAAACCCGGTCGGTCGGTTGACCGACCGCGTCCTACCCTAGTAAATACGGTAATACACAATCCCATCCAACACCTTTTTAGACCATATAGGTCTGCTTGATTTCGAAAAGTCAGGCTTAATTCTTATCAAGATTGCTGAATTTTTGAATAGCCTTCTAACCTGTCGCACCTTCAAAACAATTGAGTTGAATTGCTTGCAGTTGCTTTTGTAGTGCTTAACACCAATTATAAATCCTGAGAGATGACAATTATTGACCAGGCACACATAATGCTCTCAGTGAATCCCAATTTATCAATACTCTTTGTGCCAAAAAATAACATTATTTTGGCTATTTGATGTGTACAGTCAAACCTGGGTTATCCGACACCCAAAGGGACCGCCCTTATGGTGTCGCATAAACCAGGTGTCGGTTAACTGAGGTGTTGGATAACCCAGGTTTGACTGTATATATAATACAGGAAACAGCCAACCAACACAACCCCTAACGCCAATCGCCGATGGTCATTGCAGTGAGTTAGCTGTATACTAGGTTTTTTCTGAAAAACCTTCCAGAACTACCTTTAATGGAAGTTCAGTGCCGGATTTTTTCCAAAATTTTCTATAAAAAAAGTTTTGTCTTAATGATCCAAGCTGTAGCTATGGATGTCAGCTACATTTTGTGTGTTAAAAGAAAAAAATGAAGAAAGCTCAGGGCTGACCAATTGAAAAAAGAAAGGTAGCTACAGGATCGTTTTACAGAAAAACATCTAGATGCTTATAAAGGGTGTTCAGAAACAATTTTCACAATTTTTTGTTTGGTCTACTTACAATTGGTAGTAACTCTTACCCTAGATAGTCTCCAGCGTTTGCATAGGTTTTCAAGCTAACAAACTAATAAAGACGCAATATAATTATAGCCATTTATAATATACTGAAGTGTTGGCCCTATACGCCAATGGTGCCCAAAAATTTGCCTTGGTCCCCCCTGTTGAATTTTTTATTAAAAATATCACATATGGGCCCTATGTGCCACGTAGGAAGCGATAAGGAAATTTGATATGCCGTGAATCCTTTTCATTTTGTGCTTTACATGATTCCAGAATCCATCTACCTTATTGCTATGCACTCGGAAATTGGCGCCTTCGTTATTGTCCCACCTTAAATTTAGGACAAAATAAGAAAAAAAAGTCAAAATGACGTCAAAAAAAGTCAAAATTACCTCGCAAACGTTTTCTTATGGCATATAGTAAAATGTTTATTTTTTGGTTTGCCTAGCTTTTTCCCCAGCTTTTGATATGCCGGCCACTCGTCCGAAACAATGGTTGTCCCTCTCTTGATATGCCGTCGAATCAAACGAAGAAGTGTAAATTCAACAGGGGGACCAAGGCAAATTTTTGGGCACCATTGTCGTATAGGGCCGGAGTGTTTTGTTAGGCTTGACTGTAGGTTTCTAATTTTTCTTCTCCGAAAATCATCAATGGCTCTTCTAAAACAGCGTTTCTGGCATCTTAGCTGGAGCAATTTCAAAAAAGACAGAAAATTTTTAAAACGATTAAATAATTACTAGTGGAAAGAAAAAGATCGGGATCTTAGTGCGCGTTTGTTTTCTGAACAGCCTGTATGTTGTTGTTGTTGTGTGTTTAGAGTCTTTTATTTCATTTTTATTTGTTTAACTGTTAAATTAGGGTAATAATCCAAGGCAGGAATTCGTTATTTGGTAACCTTCCAAAATTGTGTTTTGACTGCTTTCTTAGACGTTTCAAGCTGTGAAACATATGAAAAATGGGATTTCAGGTGGCGGAAAACATTTTCCAAAAAATTTTTGTCCAAAATTCTCATTTTCTTCGTTACGTTCAGATTTCTTTATTTGTAACCCAACAATAACATACAACACCACGCTAATACTCCATTTCTTCTTCAATTTCATTTTTCACTTCTTCAAAAAGAATGCAAGAGCAAGATAAAATACGACCACAACATTTACAAAGAGAATGATTTTTTGGTCAAAAAGTCGATTTTTTCGAAAGAAAAAAAATTCTGCAAATGTCTTTCCGCCACCTAAAAACACGTTTTCTGTACGTTTCAGTGACTAAAACGTCTTAAACAGTGGTTAAAATACGATTTTGGGAGATTACCGGAAAACAAACTTTAGCCTAATCCAACGAGGGAATGATTTTAAGCCTGAGTCTAAGCAAGTACTGTATTCACTCTATTAGTTTACCTCCTTAAAACTTTAAAATGTTGCTTTTTTTAAATGCCTCGAAAGCTGACGAAAAGTAGCAAGTAAAAGGAGAGAGCCGATTAAAAATTTGAAGCAGGATCCAGAGATTTCTAGGATATTTCGAATAACATCATGCAATCAATGGTCCAAGGTTTATGGCCGAAAATTAAATTTAATGTTGACTAAAGGGAAATTGGAAACAAAGCAAGGATGGGAATGAAAATTTTCAAAAAAATATATTTTGACTACTTTTGAAAGACATTAGTAATTTGTGCTTATTATTGTTTGGAAGCAAAAAAAACAGATTTTGGCGGAAAACTTCAAAAATAAAATAAAGCACAAATCTTTTTAAAAAGTACGATTCCCATCCCTGAAATAAAGTTATTCCGGGTACATTCTGTTTAGAAAGATCAGTAAAGTGAACACGGTAAATAGAAATTAGAAGACGAAAATAGTTAGCCACAACAAAAAGCACGATAAACATTGTAGGAAATTTAAAATAACTGGGCACTCTATTTGTGAAATATCTCCTTTTCTATCCAGTCACTAGTACTGTTGTGTTTGTGCTGTGCAGTCCATCACTTTTTTCACTGCTTTTTAATGGAGCTGAATTTGAAATAGTTGACAAGCCTTGCAATTTCAATTCCCACTGCAGCTTGCTTATTTATTTGCTGCTATATTTGTTTGGTATATTGGGTTGGTCCATAAGTTCGTGGGTGGTGGTTATACGTATCAGACCATATTTATGCATGGGTTGCATAAATTTTTGATAAATCAGAATTGGCACTCAATTAATTGCTGGGTTTGAAAATCGAAATTTTGACTACACAATTTGCGATTTGAAACCCATCGGTTAATTAATAAATGATTATAAAAACGTCTTAAACAGTGGTTAAAATACGATTTTGGGGGATTACCGGAAAACAAACTTTAGCCTAATCCAACGAGGGAATTATTTTAAGCCTGAATCTAAGCAAGTACTGTATTTACTCTATTAGTTTACCTCCTTAAAACTTTAAAATGTTACTTTTTAAATGGTTATTAATAAATGATTATTAATTAACCGATGGGTTTCAAATCGCAAATTGTGTAGTCAAAATTTCGATTTTCAAACCCAGCAATTAATTGAGTGCCAATTCTCATTTATAAAAAATTTTGCAACCCATACGTAAATATGGTCTGTTACGTGTACTGTTACGAACCACTCACGAACTTATGGACCAGCCCAATACAAGCATCGCCTAGGGTCGGACGAATTTTTCATCCCAATTTTTACGCCTTTTGGAAAATTTGATGGGTTAGTCTAGTCCGAATAATCACAAGGATTTTGATTTTGACGGTTGTTTTCGAAAAAATAAAGATTTTTTTCCATTAATACCGCGAGTATCGATATAAGAGCATTTCTATTGTAAAATTAGGTACTCCTGTATTGAGACCCGCGAGTCTTAATGTTGCAAATCCTATATTTTTTTTCGGATACGACCGGCGAAGTCAAAATTTTTGTATTTTCGGACTACAATAGCAAATTAAATTCGGAAAATGGTGTCTTAAATTAGGTTAAAAGAGTGTTGGACTTGGGGTCGAACATTTGGGGGTGCTCTTGTATCGAGACTCCAATTTATACATCTTATTACTGAAATTGCTAAAATAAAAATTGCACGAGTTCAGAATGTGAGTGCCAATTGGATAGCAGACTCAAAACCCCAGCAATAGTAAAAATGAATCATTAAAAAATTGAAGAATTTTTCAAAAAGGAAAAGTGTTCACGCCCTAGGTGGAATCGAACTCAGAGGCTTGTCGGCTATAAATTACTATTTTAAGACTTTTTTTTTAAATTTTGATGTCTGTAAATACAATTTATACATGCATATATGCAAAGAAAAATATATTTTCAGGGCTCGAATCGACCCAGGACCCAGCCGTGGTTCGAACACGCCGAGCACAGAGCGCAACTCACAGTGCGTCTCACCCCAGTCACCTTGCAGAAGTATGACCAGTTTAGCGGTGGACGTGGGGCCGATCCAAGCTCCTGAACAAGTGGAAGAGGTTGAGGAGGAAGGTGGCTCACAGATTCAGTCACAGACCATAGAGATGCACACATTCAGAGACGCCATAGATGTCAACTATCAAAGAATGGCTTTGACTGAGGAGGAGCTCTCAGGGGTCAGTTTATTTAAAATCTTATTATCACAAGAAATTGTGCTTGAAAGATATTTTTGAATAAAAATAGTAATTCTGGTGTAGATGCTATTAAATCAAAATTAAAAACTACAGTTGGACTAAAAAATGGCTTAGACAAAACTTTCATTTTTCGGCTTTTCCATTAATTTATTTCATGAAATTTAGAAAGAATTTTTTAAGGACCATGGTTTTGAGCGCAGCAGAATTTCCTAAATTTAAATTGGCGGAGGACACTTTTTAATCCCAAAAATTATTCAAAAAAATTGAAAAATGTGGATTTGGCAAATAACCATCCGGCAAATGATCTGGCAACAACCCGAACAACATCGGGCTCGACTAATCCATATTTTAATGTTAAAAAAATTATAATGGTTGTAAATGCTATTTGTAAAGTAGTTCAAAAAATATTTGAATGTTTTTCGATTCAAAAAATGTCCCTCAGCAACAATTTTTGGGCCGCTGGGCCCAAAAATTTGTGGCATCTGGATTGGATTAAGGCTAAAGTTTATTTTACACCCCAAAATACTGATTTCCTGCAGTAGACATCAAAACAAGATTTTTCTTGCTGTTTTTCTGATTGTAAAATTTATTTTTTTCTATCAACGTGTAGCCCTGCATCTCTAGTTTCTAACGAACTATTAACTGGCTCAATGTGCTTATAAAATAATTGAGGAAAAACTATTTTTATGAAACTACTTCTCGTTTTTCAAAACCAATAGTTCTCTCGTTTTGACTTTTGACATGATGAGTATTTTAAAGGCTAGTTTACTATATAGTAGTAGGAGGAAGGCTAGTAGCCAGGGGCCCCCAAGCTAAATAAATACCGTGTTTTTAGTTACAGTCTTAGATTAATACCCTGCCGGTCATGATTTCTCTGCATTTTTAAATTTTGGTTTTATATTTGAAATTTTACTAGTGATCGCAAATTCAAAAGTGTAGCCGAAAATTTTAATTAAAGCTTTGATAAAAAAATATTGAGTGCTCAATTCGTTCAAAATTGAAAAAGTCATCATCCAAAACAGGAATCCCAAAAACAGTCGAGTCTCGATATAGTGGTCACCCAAGGGAGCCCACCCCCTTTTATTTCCTTCCCCTCCCAATACAGTCCCTATTCACTTGAAAAATGTCTTAGCGCCAATTTAAAATTTTTTTTTCAAATTTTACTGAAATTTTTACCTTGGGGGACCAAGGCAAATCGAAAATTTTTTCACTTTCACAGAATCTGTTGATCATTTCTCGTAAAAATCCCGGTCGAGAAACACGAATAAGAAATCGGTTTTTAAAAATTCACCTCAAAAGTGGCTCAGCCGTGGGGGGCCAAGTAAAGTGTTACCGTGTGTCCAAAGTTATTTTGGTGGAAAGCGACAATAGGTCAAAGAAAGCCGAAAAAACCCCGAAAAATGATAATTTTGGATAGTTCAGTGCCCCAATGCTTGGTTTTTTGCTTGTCAAGAGCCAAATGTGATCATTATGACCTTATGTTACTTTTCCATTTTACGTCTATATTTTTAGAAATTATTTGAAAAAATTTTTAAAATTCAAATTTTCACGGTATATGTCATGAACAAAATTTTTTGTTTGACTCTCACTCACTAACTGTGAGGACAAATTCTAAAATTCTCTGTCTTACTCACAGTTTGTGAGGGCGAATGTCACTCTAACCCACACAAAATATCATGCTCACTCAATTCTCAGTAAGAATATGCGAACAACTTTGTTACATAGACGGCATCAATTTATGTCGGTTTTGCATTAATTCAGCCTTTATTATTTCTTATGTATCTTGCATCAAAAAGCAAATGATCAAGAGCTGCTTTGAGCACATTTTGGCTGGGAATGCATTTGACAGTAAATATTTTTTTTATAAAGCTAAGAGATTAGTTATAAGAAGACAAGTCAGAAGTTGAAAAATTTTGCTGAGCTGGCATTAGAAATATTAAGCACGCCGGCAACGAGTAGCCCAATCTAACGAACCTTCTCTCAATGTGGATTGGCAACCGCAAGACATACAAGTCGAACTCAATTTACTCATTTGAACACAAAAACATTTGTTTATTAACTATCAGTTCCCGAAATTTTGCTTAATAAAAAATTGCAAGACGAAATTTTTCAATTATCACTGCCAAGAAAACCGCCCTAACTGTACGATCGAATTCGCATATTCTGTTAGAGCCATCCTGCAGAGCGCAGTCGATTTACATAGTGTAGCCAAAGTTATTTTGGCGGAAAGCGACAAAAATTTTGAGTTCTAGGCCTAGCAGTGATATTTTTAGAAATTATTTGCAATTTTTTTGTAGTAAATCAGTAAAATTTGGATTTTCAAAAAAATTTTTTCAAATAATTTCGAAAAATATCACTGTTAGACGTAAAATGGAAAAGTAACATAAGGTCATAATGATCAGATTTGGCACTTGACAAACAAAAAACCAAGCATTGGGGCACTGAACTATCCAAAACAAGCATTTTTCGGGTCTTTTTCGGCTTTCTTTGACCCATTGTCGCTTTCCGCCAAAACAACTTTGGACACACTATGTAAATCAACTATGCTCTTGACAGAATGTGCTAATTCGATCGTACAGTTCGGACGGTTTCCTTGTGAGGTATGTGGATGTGCTCATCTCAACTCCAAGTTCCCAAGCGCCCTGCGTCCCCGACGGGTTCAACAGATTAACCAAGTCGAGAAATGACTAAAAACCATAGGAGGCACCAAGGCAAAAACGACCAAAAACCACAAGGTGTTAAGGCAAATAGAAAACTTTTTTTTTTTCGAAAAACATCTTTGCCACACCTTCTTTATATAGAGTGGCAACTATATCGAGACTAGACTGTAAGCAATTATGTAAAATTATTATCGAACCACTGTTTTAGATACCCCTGGAGGACCTGAAAGCTGCTGCTAAATTTTTAGTGGAAGGCCTAAGTCTACGGTCAGAGTACATGGAACTAATTGGCAGCTACTTCCCCACAACCACTAAAAACTTTTTGACCAACCACTATCCTAATAACCTGCCCAAGTGTCGCAAGAAGAACACCGAAGTTTGTGAGTGACTTTTGGAAACATCAAGTTTTTCTTTAATTATCCATGCTTCTCAAAAGCAGAATTTTTACAAATAACTTAATTAAGGTTACAATCAAACCTCGATATAACGTACCCCTTGGGTCGGTCCCTTCAATAATAAACTCCGTCAAATTAACCCCCGATATAACGTACCCCTTGGATCGGTCCCCTCAATAATAAACTCCGTCAAATTAACCCCCGATATAACGTACCCCTTGGGTCGGTCCCTCAATAATAAACTCCGTCAAATTAACCCCGATATAACGTACCCCTTGGGTCGGTCCCTTCAATAATAAACTCCGTCAAATTAACCCCCGATATAACGTACCCCTTGGGTCGGTCCCTCAATAATAAACTCCGTCAAATTAACCCCGATATAACGTACCCCTTGGGTCGGTCCTTCAATAATAAACTCCGTCAAATTAACCCCGATATAACGTACCCCTTGGGTCGGTCCTTCAATAATAAACTCCGTCAAATTAACCCCGATATAACGTACCCCTTGGGTCGGTCCCTTCAATAATAAACTCCGTCAAATTAACCCCCGATATAACGTACCTTGGGTCGGTCCCTTCAATAATAAACTCCGTCAAATTAACCCCCGATATAACGTACCCCTTGGGTCGGTCCCTTCAATAATAAACTCCGTCAAATTAACCCCCGATATAACGTACCCTTGGGTCGGTCCCTTCAATAATAAACTCCGTCAAATTAACCCCGATATAACGTACCCCTTGGGTCGGTCCTTCAATAATAAACTCCGTCAAATTAACCCCCGATATAACGTACCCCTTGGATCGGTCCCTCAATAATAAACTCCGTCAAATTAACCCCGATATAACGTACCCCTTGGGTCGGTCCCTTCAATAATAAACTCCGTCAAATTAACCCCGATATAACGTACCCCTTGGATCGGTCCCTCAATAATAAACTCCGTCAAATTAACCCCCGATATAACGTACCCCTTGGGTCGGTCCTTCAATAATAAACTCCGTCAAATTAACCCCGATATAACGTACCCCTTGGATCGGTCCCTCAATAATAAACTCCGTCAAATTAACCCCCGATATAACGTACCCCTTGGGTCGGTCCCTTCAATAATAAACTCCGTCAAATTAACCCCGATATAACGTACCCCTTGGATCGGTCCCTCAATAATAAACTCCGTCAAATTAACCCCCGATATAACGTACCCCTTGGATCGGTCCCTCAATAATAAACTCCGTCAAATTAACCCCCGATATAACGTACCCCTTGGATCGGTCCCTCAATAATAAACTCCGTCAAATTAACCCCGATATAACGTACCCTTGGGTCGGTCCCTCAATAATAAACTCCGTCAAATTAACCCCCGATATAACGTACCCCTTGGATCGGTCCCTCAATAATAAACTCCGTCAAATTAACCCCGATATAACGTACCCCTTGGGTCGGTCCCTCAATAATAAACTCCGTCAAATTAACCCCGATATAACGTACCCTTGGATCGGTCCCTCAATAATAAACTCCGTCAAATTAACCCCCGATATAACGTACCCTTGGGTCGGTCCCTCAATAATAAACTCCGTCAAATTAACCCCGATATAACGTACCCTTGGGTCGGTCCCTTCAATAATAAACTCCGTCAAATTAACCCCCGATATAACGTACCCCTTGGGTCGGTCCCTTCAATAATAAACTCCGTCAAATTAACCCCCGATATAACGTACCCCTTGGGTCGGTCCTTCAATAATAAACTCCGTCAAATTAACCCCCGATATAACGTACCCCTTGGGTCGGTCCCTTCAATAATAAACTCCGTCAAATTAACCCCCGATATAACGTATCCTTCGTTATAACATACCTTTAGGACCGGTCCCCAGGGGGTACGTTATATCGAGGTTTGACTGTATTTATGAACAAATTGATCACAGTTTGAAAATTATTTAGAAATTAGATTTCCAAAGACCCTAAACTTTTTTCTTTGAGAAGGATGGATTAATAATAATCATTGTCAGTTATTTAACAAATATTTGCTGGTTTTTAGTGGGAATCATGTGTAGGTCATTAAAACTATATATATAGAACTTTGCTGTCCACTGGAAAAACTTTGGATTCTATCGGCACTTTTTAGATCTAAAGTACATGGATTGACGATTTGGCAGTACTGGAGAATCCGTTCCCATTTTTTAGCTTGTCCCCCTGTTGTTGTTTGATAAAATAAATGAAACAGCAAAGCAAGCAAACACAAAATCTTAAAAACTTCGGGAGACTGATAATGGAGACTAACAATTCTTGAAACCACTTTTTTCAAACACTAAAAAACAACAGGGGGACCAAGGCGAAAAATGGGAACGGATTCCCCAGTAGCACCGACGATTTTTTACTTTACTTTACTCAATTTTGATTTCAACATATCCTATAATTCAGTTCATGTCTTTCTGTGACGTATTTCTAGTGAAAACGGCTAAACTGAACCAAAAAAATATTGCTGTTCAAAAAAGAAGATTTGACTAAGAAGTCATTTTTACCATTTTCAAAATGCCATTTTATCAGTGCCTATTGCAGGGAACCTAACTGCACTTTTTAAAAAGATTAGCACTTTTTTCGGGACCCCTTATTTTTGAAATTTTTAGCCAAAATCTTTTTTTTCGCTTCGAAATAGCAATAAGCACTGTATAAAATGGTATTTTTGACGAAAAATGACCAATTATCCTTTTTTTCACCAACTGTATTTTTTTTGTTACGCACTCTGGCCTATTGCCATTTTTAACCAAAAAAGATTTTGTCGTGAAATTTCATGTTCGTGTTTTTACGATTTTACTTAAAGGGGCATACCAGTGCGTTACACTGCATATTAAGGCGGGGACCAGCAAATTTTCAATAATTGTCCCTGTTTTCACTCGTTTCATGTCAGATCTGATATTCATGACCTTATCTTACTTTTAAAAACTAGGCAGAAAACTTTCGTCGGATCAGGTAAAACGCTTATAGAAAATAGTCATGAGAAAAAGAAATTGCTGGTCCCCGTCTTAATTGCAGTGTATGCCCCTTTAAGTAGCGAAGGTCCAAATTAAAGGCCAGCTATAAATCACGACATTTTTACTTGTGACAATTCAAACTGCTACAACTTTTTTCCTTTTCGAATTTCGAATATTATTTCCAGAGTGGGTGAGTCGAGCACTCGAGATCGAGTAATTTCGAGAATTCATCAAAATTGTTCGAGTATCGAGTCGAGTATAGTAGTTAACCACCCAGATTTGCCAATGGGCACGTCACAAAAAAGGGTTGTCCTCGAACCTTTTGGCCCTATATGACAATCGGTCCCATTTTTTGCCTTTGTCGCCCTGTTTATTTTTTGCGCATTTTTTGCCAATTTTTTAATTTCTTTGTCGCAGTTTGTTCAACAACTCTAACACAAAAAGCTAGCAGTCATAAATTTTGACGAGCTGATCAACAAATTTTCTCAAATAATTCTGTTTCTTAGCGCGGCAATTTGGTATTTCGCAGAAGCTTCAGATTTGCCAGTAAAGTGATCGTTTCATCAGTAGATAGTTTGAACAAATTTCGTAAACGAGTGCTTTCCAAATCAACATACCGTATTTCTTCTAATTGCCGCACATGTGCGCTTATTTTTCAATCACCCGAAAATCGGAAATTTTCAAATTCGATCTAGAGATTTTCGGGTGCTTAACCAAGATCTGAAAAGTGGAATCGGTAGAGCTCGTGGGAGTTAAGAAAATGCATCAAACAGCTTACCAAAATATTCACTCTGCTCCAAGATATAAGTCTTTAAAGTTAGGGGTGTGCGGTAATTAGAGACTGTGCGGCAATTAGAAGAAATACGGTATTCGAGATCGACAAATTCCCCTCTCAAATTCTTTCCCACTGTAAAGGATGCAGATAGCAGGAAAATAAGAAACAGGCCCATGGCCACCTGATAGCAGCTGATAGTAGTATGATTCTCATATAGGGCCAACTTGTTAATTCAGAACTTACGTTTTCTTTGAAACTATTAAGCTTTTTTTCAAATCGTGAGCATGCCCTTTAAATATTGCTAAAACCATATGCTAACCGACTGTTTCAGCCAATTTGGCAAGTCCATGCAAAGCAGGTACGTAAGGAGTGCAGCCCTTGACTAAATCCTAACCACCCTTTCTTGCATTCATTTTCTAACACGTCTTCTTTGACCACCTCCACGTTCTAATTCCATAAATAACACCACACCATCTTACCACAAACATTATCTGTTCTTGAGTTGATTGCCATTTTAGTTTGGTTTCCTATTGCACTTTTCTAGTCATGGTTTTTAACACTTTTGTGTTCCAGCTGCCCACACCTCTTTTCACCCTCCAGAACCACCAAGGTAGTTATTGTTGGTAATTTGTGTGTTTGAGTAGCTTGTTTCAGTGACCACTGGGGCATCTCCACCCCTTTGCCAGTCTATGACACCAAGTATGTGCTCAAACGACAAAGAGGATGTGTGAGTCACCTTTTTGCTTGACTAATTACTTTTTCACATTTTTAGAAGTCCCTTCGAAAAGGCTTCTCAGACTATAAATTGCTTTCTCCAAAAATTTTAGCTTATCCTTTCAAATCCAAAATTCTAGCACTGAATTCGTGTTGAGCATGCTCGATTTGCTTGTATAGCTGCTTATTAAATTTGGAACTCACTGTCAAGTTTCTCATCGAGACAACAAACATTTGAACTTTGAAAAAAATTCGAAGAATTCTATGTTTGAATACAGTCGAACCTGGATAACACGACACCCCCTTAAGTTCGTTCCCACCTTGGGTCCGACACCTTTTTCATTCCGATTTTTGAAATTTTGATTCGCCAATCTATTCCAAAATATCCCAGGGATTCTGATTATGCCCGTCGTTTCTCCAAAATCTCTAATTTTTACCATAAAAACCCGCTGACCTCGATAACCCGACACCGCTTTTTGAAAATCAGGTGTCGGGTTATCCAGGTCCGCGGGTCTTTATGGCAAAAATAAGATATTTTGGAAAAACGACCGGCAAAATCAAAATCCCTGCGATATTTTGGAATAGACTGGCGAATCACATTTGGCAAAAAATTTCAAAAATCGAGGTAAAAAAAGTGTCGGACCCTAGGTGGGAACGAACTTGAGGGGGTGTCGGGTTATCCAGGTTCGACTGTAATTGTTGTGTCGATGGAAATTTGAAATTTGAGTTCTAAGTTTAAAGGATATTTTTAATTGAGCATTCTGAACACCAATTCACTGCCAGATTTTTAGGTTGGAAAGGAAAAAGCAACGTGGAGCTTTTAGAAGCCACTCCGACGTGGCTTTTGAAAATAAAATAAACAAATAAACGCCACCCTCGTTGGTTTCTAGGCCAATTCTAGGTGCTAGGTGGCTTCTCTAAATAATAAAGACATTTTGGTACTACTGGAGTTGCCGGTGCCAAAAACAGCTTGGTCCCCCCTATTGTTTTTCATGAATCAAGGTGGACCAAGCTGTTTTCATGAAAAAACAGCAGGGGGACCAAGCTATTTTTGGCACCGGCAACTCCAGTTGAACCGACATTTTTCTAAAAATGCCACTTCATGGCCTGCAAAGCCATATTTCGCCAACCCTGGTTTTGACCACTTTTTGAACTTCCCAGACTCTTACTCGGATATGAAACAGGTTTTTAGATGGCGCACAGGCCTTTTTAGAAAAAAACCCAGTGCTTTTTAAAGGGGCATGCCCGTGCAAGCGGGGAACAGCAAATTTTTTTCAAATGTCTCGTTCTCCACTCATTTTGCGTCAAGTTTAATATTGATAAATCCCTACAACTTTTTAAAATTAGACAGAAAACTTTAAAAACTTTGATGAACGCGCGTATAAAAATATTGAGAAGGAAAAAACTGCTGGTCCCTTTAAATAGGAATTTTGGGGACCGTTTTCCCTTTCTTGGAATCGGGATTATTCCAGGTTATAAAGTATGTACTGAACTTTTTTCAATCATCAAAAGGAATTTAAGATAGCTGTGCTAGACCAGGACGGCAAAATAGCTAAAGAGTTGCACAACTTCTACATTTCCAAAGAGAAATACTTGAAAGACTACTCCAGGATCATCAACATGATTGCTGATGGACCACTGTGGGTTTGCACTCTTTTTATGTGTAAACCAAACTAGTGGTGTTCAGCAAGAGTTTTTCATACCGCCGCCTGACCTTCCTGCAGACTAAGTTCCAGTTACACGTGCTCTTAAATGATATTCGGGAGCTGCACGAGCAGAAAAGTGTGCCCCACAGAGATTTCTACAACATCCGCAAGGTAGATACCCACATCCATGCAGCTAGTTCCATGAACCAAAAGCACCTGCTCCGCTTCATCAAAAAGAAGATGAAGACTGAGGCGGACGAGGTGGTCCATGAACAGGTGGGACCTTAGTTTAGAGACAAACTGACTTTAGCTTTCTCACATGACATTTGGCTCAGCAGAGGCGCAGCCAGAAAAAAATTTCAGGGGGGGAGTGGCTATGGGGACCGTTTTTTTGACTTTCACATTGTTTTTATTCTACAACGTTTTTCAACGGTTAGCCCTTCCCCTGGCTACGCCTATGGACTGAGGCAGTAAAATTGTCAGCGTGCTCAATGAATTTCGTTGAAAGTTGGGTGCTTATTTAGTTGGGGCCCCCAAAAGGTCATTTTCAGTACGGAATTTTTTTGTGCTTGTTTGAATTTTTTTCATATTATTGTGAGTTCATTAGTAGCTTTGTAGCCCAGCAATGGATGATCTTAGAGATTTTAACATTCGACGCCTATTTGAACTGCTCTTTCTCCAGTACGCAGGAAATGACATTATGTTTTATCTCTGGTCCCAAATTGCTGATCAATATGTTTGCATTTAATATGCATTTCGGTTATGGTTGTCGTCGTTATTGCAATAAAAGTTGATTTTGGGTGCAAAAAACCTCAAAACCTGTTACAAAATCGAAAAATGACCTTTTTGGGGGGGCAACTAAATAAGTACCGGAAGTTGCATATTGGCTATTCAGTGGGACCAAACTTTCCTGAGCGAATGAAAAACGAGCTTGTGCGGCTACCTTGTGATTATCAGCTAAATCAAGCGCATTTTTATTTTCAAAGGGGTGATTAGGAAGGTGCCTTTTCCTTGATTTCCCTATCTAAAGGAGTTCTTGTATTAACTGTTATTTGCTTGTGCTATGTAAATATTGCTTGTGCTAATGGGGTAAAATCAGTTTCAGAGTTGAAACCTACCAATAAAAGGATCAATTTTTTTAACCTTTTACCATACAACAATTTGGGCCGGAGTACACAATGTGTACCTCGCCTAAAATGCCCGAAATCATCTTTATCGTGCTTCTTCCAATGTTTAACGTTAAAAAACACATTTTTAGGATTGGGAAAGCACTTTTTTTTTGCCTTGGAGGACCAAGGCAAAAAAATGTGTAAAAGACACCAAAAAAGTGTATTTTAAATTGTCGCTAAAAAATTTTCAAAGGGAATAAGGGTGTATTGGGAAGGGAAGGGAAAAATAGGGCTCCACTAATTATAGAGGGCCACTATCAAGAAGATGTTGAACATAGTTTTGAATACTGGGGCCTACCGCATAAAGAAACTCTGGTATGCATACATACATTTTTATGCATCCAGAGTCAATTTCGAGTAATTTGTGTCTGAGGTATGTACCCCCTGCGCACCCAAAGTGGGCGCAGGGGTCTTGAGAGTTAGAGATGCGCACACTCACTTACCTTAAACATGATTCCGAGCAAGACTCTCGACCATAAAATGCATATAGAGCCTCTTTTTGCCACAGCCCTTGTTGAAAAACATGGTAAGACAGTCGAAATATACAAACACTAGGGACAGCAGGCGCCTATCGGCTCCTCTATCGTATTTTGAAAGTTTAATGAATATTAATCCACCACATACCCCCTGATTAACCTTTCCTTGGGTAACCCCGTCTTGGCTACCCTCTTCCTGGGTGTCTCCCTACAAATTTCACGCCAACCCTCCTACTCAGATACTTACCTTGTGGTTCGATCTCCATCCTGGTGATTCGGGCCGTATCCTGGTGGTTGGAGGTTATCCACGGGGTTCGGGACCCATCTTGGTGGTTGGGGTACTTTCCTGGTGGCTCGGGTGTATCCACTTGGTTTAGGTCCCATTCTGGTGTTTTTGGGGTATGCACGTGGTTGAGGCCACATCCTAGTGGGTCAGTTACTTTCCTGGTGGTTTGGGCCCCATCCTGGTGATTCGGGCCGTATCCTGGTGGTTGGAGGTTATCCATGTGGTTCAAGCCCCATCTTGGTGGTTGGGAAACTTTTCTGGTGGTTCGATCTCCATCCTGGTGGTTCGGACCTCATCTTGGTGATTGGGGTACTACCTACCCTACCTGGCCACCTATCCACCCTACCTGGCCTCCTACCTACCTTACCTGCCCACCAAATGTGTTTTATTAACGTTAAACATTGAAAGAAGCGCGATAAAGATGATTTTGGCATTTTTGGGCAGGGTACACATTGTGTACTTTAGCCAAAATTTGCTCACATTACAATGCTCAAATGCTCACATTACCCACAAAAGTCTTTTTGTTCTGACAATTTGCGATTAAAAACGCACTCAGACAGACTCATCAACACAAAAAATTATTTTGCAGAATGGCAAGAAGTTGACCATGCGAGAATTGTTCGAAAACTTGGGTTTGGGAGCCTATGATTTGTCAGTGGACATGCTAGATGTGCATGCAGATAGAAACACTTTCCATCGTTTTGACAAGTTCAACACCAAGTACAACCCTGTCGGGCAGTCCATCCTCAGAGATGTCTTCATTAAGACTGACAACTATGTGGGTGGCAAGTATTTCGCCGAAGTTCTCAAGGTATGCACTTTTTAAATTTTCGGCCCCACTTTTTGTTTATCCGCACCACTTTACAGAAATGCAATTAAATTGCACAAACTGCGTTTGTGCAGTTTTCGGCAGGGATATAGTAGACCATCGAAAACTTGTGGACTGGCTACTTCGCCACGGTTTTTTTCGAAAATGTTTGATGCTTTTTTAAATAAAAGTACAGGGTGTCCCAAGAATTTCCCCCACTTTTGAAGGACCATAACTTTTTGTGGAGATCGTATTTTGCAATTCTGTTTTCGTCACTCGTCTTAGAATTTCGTAACAATTTTTTTGGCATATCAGGTGAAAAAAGTCAAAATTTTTCATTTTTGCCTTGGTCCCCTGTTGTCCCCCCTGTTGTCCGAAAATTACCCATATTCAAAAATTCCATTTAGCAGGTTTTTTTGTATTCGTGGCAAAAGTGTCGAGCAATCGTATGCAAATGTTGGATAGTCTGATTTTTTAGTTTTGTCAATGTTATGTTAATACGGTTCAATAAAAAGTTGTTACAATACTGAAAAAAAACAAGAACTAATACAGAAAAACATGCAAAATGGAATTTTTGAACATGGGTAATTTTCGGACAACAGGGGGGACAACAGGGGACAAATTTTGACTTTTTTCACCTGATATGCCAAAAAAATTGTTACGAAATTCTAAGACGAATGGCGAAAACAGAATTGCAAAATACGATCTCCACAAAAAGTTATGGTCCTTCAAAAGTGGGGGAAATTCTTGGGACACCCTGTACTTATTTTTTGGAATTTTTTTCTGACGCTCTCTAGTCTACTTTTCTCAGGAATCCGAATACAAAATTTGAAAAAAAAAATACTGGTATGCTGAGATATGACTTAAAGTTGAATGGTGGCTATTTTAAATCTTGACACTCGAATTTTAGTTCATATCTCAGCACTCAAGCATTTTTTGAAATTCTGTTTTATTGTTCGGGTTCTTGAGTGAATTTCGCTTATCAGGGGCATCAGCATTAATGCTAATTAACAAGTACTTTACTTTATCTTTTAAAAATATCAAAATTTTCAAAAAAATTGAGGCGAACTGGCCGTGCAACAGGGTGGGCAAAATGTCGATCGACCACAACCCTGCGTTGCCAACCCTGCTATACACCTCAACAAATTTCTAGGAGGTGTTCTCCGACCTAGAAGACAGCAAATACCAACAGGCCGAGCCGAGACTGTCAATCTATGGGCGCAACAAGGACGAGTGGGACAAGCTGGCCAAATGGGCCATCAAACACGATGTTTGGTCCACCAACATTCGCTGGATCATCCAAGTGCCTCGGCTATTGTTAGTCCTCTTAAAACAGTTGCCCCAAGTCAAACTGATCTGAGTCACTTTTAGTGACGTGTACAAGACCAAGAACATGATAGCCAACTTTGACGAATTCCTAGACAATGTGTTCTCGCCCCTGTTCGAGGTCACCAATGACCCTTCCTCCCACCCCGAACTCCACTGTTTCCTCCAATATGTGACTGCAATGGACAGTGTTGACGATGAATCCAAACATGAATATGTCCATGTGAGTCCATTGCCTCAATATTTATGACTAAAAATTTGATTGAAAACCTATTTTCACGCAGCACAGATTCTTTTGATTCTTTTGACTAAAAATTTCAGAAATAAAAAAGATTTGGGGTCCCAAAAAAAGTGCAAATCTTTTTAAAAAGTACAGTTAGGTTCCCTATGTTGTCACTATTTTTAAACTGTGAGCGGTATATCTCGATTAATACACAGCGCTTGACACTAAACAATTTTAGCTGAAGGGTTAAGCATAAAATATACAAAGAAAAAGTAAAAATATCAGCAGGTAAAAACGCAAAAACTCCTGTGTCCAAATTAGAAATTACTACGCACGGTTTTGGGAGTGTGGAACTGTCGAAATTGTTTTTTTTTGGAAATTAAAAAAAGGTTTTCAAAGATCATTAATTTTTTCCAGATTGTGTTTGCACCGATTGCACCTGAGCATCAATTTAATTTAATATATCATGTCAAAAATGCTCAGTTTCGACCATTTAAAAATCCAGGCAAATACAGGGTTTAACCCTAGAGCGAAACATTTTTGACATAATATATCAAATGAAATTGAGGCTCGAAGGAAATCAATCAGTAAAAAAAGAATTTCTACGCCATGTAAAAAAAAGTTGTTACTGTTTGAAATCGGCAGAATTTATCGGATCACTCTGTATTTGATAAGTGTTAGTACAGGGTGTCAGAAAATAACGTATACGATTGATTTTATGCGATTTTTTTGTTGCTGTTTTGTTATTTTACGGTTTTTTAGCAGTAAAAATGAAAGAATTACGAGCTGCGATACTTAGAATGCATTCTTTGAAGATTATATGGGAAAATCGCCACAGACTTGAGAATTTTCAAAGCCACAGTTCAAAAGCAATTGAGACGCAAGATTTTCGTAAAAATTGTCCTGATTTCATTTCAGTCGACACTGGAGGACTTAATGGCGAGTGCCACCGAATTCGCCCGATTTGAACCCGCTCGATTATTCAGTGTGGAGTATTCTAAGAGAAAGCATGTCAAAAGCCTCACCCGAATGTGAAATCATTGAAGCGAGCATTGAAAAAAGCTTGGGAAGAAATCATCGTTGAAACATTAGAGAAGATAGTGGATAATTTTCCAAAGCGGCTGAAGGCCTGTGTCAATGCCAATGGTGGTCATTTCGAATAATTCTGTTGTTTTATTGTTATTTGCTGTGTTCTGAAATCATTTTGATAAATAAAATCAATCGTATACGTTATTTTCTGACACCCTGTAACAATCAACGCATAAAATCCCTTTTTGATTGTTACTACGTGGGCAGGTGCCTGGGCTTTGGCCCCTTTTGTGACTTTTTTTTTAAAACCCAGTTTGTAGTTGGAGAAACCGCGTCTACCGTGCGCCTGAGTAAGAATAAATAAAATGGCTTTGGGCTCTTGTTTGTACTTTATTTAAAGATTTGTATTTTATATGAGAGTCGAAATCTTTAGAAATTTTGAGATTTTACGTCAAACCTTTATCTTTGGTGCTCGAAAATCAATAAGCACTGGATAAAATGGCATTTTTGACGAAAAATGCTCAAAATGTTAGAGATGATGGCTTGACCTTTTCGGGACGGGTCAGAATTCAAATTTAAAAATTTCGGGACGGGACGCGGGACGGGACAGGTCAAAAAGTTATATCGGGACGGGACCCCGGGACAGGGAAGATTTTCGGGACGGTCATAAAAATTTCCGATCGGGAATTTCAATCCTATATGCTTTATTCATGCTTCAATTTCCAGACGTTTGACATTCTTCCGATTGATTCACGTTTGTTGGGCTTATGTAAGATCTGACTCATGGTACAGTCAACCCTCAATATAACGGCCCGCTGGGGGACGTTATATCGAGGGTCAGTTATACTCGATTTAACGAACCCCTCGGGACCGCAAATGTTCGTTAAATCGAGAGTTTCGTTAAATCGAGAGCATTTTAGTTATTTAATCGCTGGCCAAATAGGCACCGAAAAAAGGTTCGTTAAATCGAGACTTGACTGTATTGAGGGTTGACTGTAATTACATGTTGAAGGTAGTTGTTGAAAAATTGAATTTTTTTGGGACGGGACGAGACGAGACGGAATTTAAATAATTTTTTTTTCGGGACGGGACATCGGGACGGAACAGATGCCAAAAAATTTCCGGGCGGGATTTCGGGACGGGACGATTCTCTAAAATTAACGGGACGGGACGGAATTGTCCCGTCCCGTCATCATCTCTACAAAATGTACTTTATTTGACAAAGTGTAGTTTATTTTAAAAATTCTCAACAAGAGCCCTGCCTTAAAGGGGGATGCCCACTAATAAGAGGAATTCAAAAATTTTCCTAGTTATTGAATCTGTACGGATTCAACTTGGTTTCTAACAAACCATACCTAAAATTAAATTCTAGGCCTTGTTTTGTTAGAAACCAAGTTGAAAAATCCGTACAGAAGTCCAGTAATTAGGAAAAATTTTTGAATTCCCAGGCACCACCTCTTATTAGCTTGGGCATGCCCCTTTAAAAACAAAAAATTCGAAAAGGCGCAAATTCAAAAACATGTCACAAAAGGGCGGCATTATGCATTATATTTATAAATTCTAGTAAAACCTACCCACAAAAACAGACTGCTACAAATGCCAGTTTATCTTTTTGTTTTTACTAGACTTTGCAAATGCTAGTAAAATTAGTAGGACAAGCTAGGCCTTCTACTAGCATTCTCAAAAGCAGACCTTTTTTGCCAACCCTGGCGGCATATCAATAATTTTCTGGCATTGACACCGAGAAACGATTTATTTCAGTCAAAAACATATAAATACGCCAATTTTTGCAGTTCGACCTGTCCACTCCAGAGCCGGAGGATTACACCACAGAGGAGAATCCACCCTACAGTTTCTACCTACACTATATGTTTGCCAATTTAACCGCCCTTAATTCATTTCGCAGGTTTGTTGCCCAGCCCAATGATAAGTAAAACTATGAATAAAATTCAGATTGCGAGGTCTGAACACAATAGCCTTGAAGACGCATTGTGGAGAAGCTGGTCACATCAATCATTTGGTGGTTGGCTTCCTCACTTCTGAAAGCATAGCCCACGGCCTGTTATTGAGGAAGGTGCCGGTGTTGCAATACTTGTTCTATCTGTCCCAGATCGGCATTGCCATGTCTCCACTGAGTAACAACTCCTTGTTCATCTCGTATCCCAGGAACCCGTTGCCAGAGTACTTGATGAAGGGTTTGAATGTGTCGCTGTCCACTGACGATCCTCTCCAATTCCATTTCACTAAGGTTGGTCTTTCTTGACTATCTGCTAACTACTTGCCAATGGACAATTGTGAATAAGGGCAACGCCCAGGCATGTGCATGGGCCTGCCCGGGCGGTTTTTTAAATCTCCGGCAGACCGGGCCGCCGTGCACATGCCTGGTCCCGACACATGCCGTCTTAACACAGGAATTCCCGTGTTAATACTTAAAAATAGCCAAGGCAACGCGAATTTGACCCCTCTGGCGCTTGACGAAAAAATTTTTATCCGTGCCGGGCAACTAAATAGTGTGGTTATCGGAGAAAATAAGACACCTTTGTAGTTTAAAGGTCAAAGCTTTGCTTTAGAATAGCGTGTAGATGTGCTCATGGTGTTTTTTACGACCAGTGCTGTAAATTCTCAAATTTCGGCACCGGCTGATGCTAGTGTGGGACCTGGTGGAAATTTTCTGTAACTTTTATTGCTTTTTTTTAAACTAGCACGAGATCCATCGATTTCACTTTTTAGGTTTTGATTGGGCGTCCAAATATTTCGGCACTTGCCGCTGCGGTACCTGGTGCCGTTGATTACGACAAGTTATAGGAATATTGAAAATATCGACTATGGCTCGGAATTTTTAAAATTTCACTGCGGCTCGGATCCATAATCCGGCCCGGAGACTTGCCCATTACTTCTCACAATCATTTTTTCCACCAAAAATTTTGTTGATGACTAGTGCCACGACTAATTTTTTTAACATTCGAGGTATTTCAGACAAAAAAGTAAAATCTAGCCACATTTGTGCAATATAAATCCTGATCCGTCAAAAGTTGCCCTAAAAACCATGCTCAATGTTAAAAAGGGAAACGCACTATAATTCCGTTATTTTGGACTGATGCTGAAATTGCAGGAAGCACTGATGGAGGAGTTCAGTATAGCAGCTCAAGTATGGAAACTGAGTGGCTGTGATATGTGCGAACTGGCCAGAAACAGTGTGCTGCAGTCAGGCTTTGAGGACAAAGTCAAAATACATTGGCTCGGCCCCAACTACAAGGTGACCCTCGCCTCTTCCTTTCTTCAAAAATTTTTTGTGGATTTAGCTAATTAATTTACATTTTTAGTCTAATGTTTTTGATAAATTCAAATCTCGAATATTCTACGGGTCGTTTAAAAAAACGAAGACTTTTTTAAGTTCAAACTTTTCTAAAAACGCCTCCAGCGACTTTAAATTTAAATTTTTCCAAATTTTCAAAGTATCGAACCTCTAAAATCATTAAAAAAATATTTTTAGGAAGAGGGCGTGCTCGGCAATGACGTGGCCAGAACCAATGTGGGTTTGCCTTTATTGCTAGATCTGTTTGATTACAACCCCTTCGAATAGAACTCTTCCCTGGAATTCAGGCCCCTCCTTTTTTGAAACCGCCGATCATGGAACAATTTAAAAAGGGTACTTTTTAGTTAGGATTTCGTCGTTGATGGCCTAAAATGATCACCGAAGAGAAAAAGAACAATTATAGTATATAACATAACCAGGTTGTAATCGAAGAAATACCTTGGGCTACAGTATGGTATACCACATGTTCCCAAAACTGGGGTTTCACCACATATTCGAACGTTTCAGGTCGTAATTAGTACGAAAAACATGTTTTCCGGTGGCGGAAAGACATCTGGAGCAAAAAATTTTTGAAAAGTGTTCAAAATCTACATTTTTTGACCAAAAATTCATTTTTTTCATTTTTTTGTTGAAATCTATACTTCAATCCGGCCGCGAACATTCCAATTGTGCCCAATGGTGAAGACGATTTGCAAGAAGAGCTGGATGAAATCGAAGAAGAAGCTGAATTCGATCAAGAATAGTGTCCGCTCCATATCTATCTGATCTTTTCTTCCATTCTAATGTTATTGTTTCTTGCATAAAAAAGCACTTTCGCCTCAACAATGCCAGTGCCTGCCGAAGGCAGGCAGGTGTGTATAAAGGGTCAGCCTTGGCCCCTAAACGCTAATGCGAGCACTGAATTGTTCGGGAACCCTGTGGTTTTGGTCGATTTCGGTCAAATTTTTTTTTTTTGCAAATGTCTTTCCGCCACCGGAAAACATGTTTTTCGTACTAATTACGACCTGAAACGTTCGAATTAGGGGTCAAAACTTACTTTTGGGAACATGTGGTATACCATAATCCTGCCATACCTTGGTTTTCAACCTAGTCGGACAATATTTTTGTTCACAAAATTGCTTACATTTGTGTTTGTTACAGGTGCCAGACATCCGTGTATCCTTCAGACACGAGGCTTTGGTGGACGAATTGCACAATCTTTTCCGCGCCTACAGTTACTAGACATGGCTTTGCAAACACAAAAGATAACAACCATCATAAATATAGTCATTGGCAACACCATCCTTTACACTGCTTGTTTGGTTTGAGCAATAGTTACTTCATTAGGCCTGTTTCACAATGCATCCTCAACCTTGACGAAGTTTTTGCATTTTTCCGCAAAATAGCTTTGAGATTTTTTTGCAAGTCTGGTGTCATATTGAAGCTGAGATCCAGGGATTTCATTTGACACCAAATTTCCTTAGAATGAAAATAAAAATTATAGATAAAAGTGCGTTTATCCTCAATCCTCAACATTGAGGATTGAGGATCGTGTTGAGGATTGCGTTGAAGATTAACGAGTTTTATCCATAATTTTTATTTTCAACCTCAGCAAGTTGGTGTCAAACGAAAGCCCTAAATCTCAGCTTCAATATGACATAAAACTTGAGAATAAAAATCAAAGTTATCTTGCTGAAAAAGGCTAAAAATGCTTTGCCAAGGTTGAGGATTGAGTTTGCATTGTGGGAGAGCCCTTATAGTCGCCCAATACGTGGTTTCTTTTTAAAAACGGTCATTTTATTCTTCATTTTATTTATATAAAAAAATATATAATTTTTTCTCAGTCTATATTTTAAGGGGGGAGGGACTTCATATACGCATCACTTAGAGGTCACAGGCAGGGTGACCAACTTGCCGTTATTTAGTGGCATAGCCGTTATTTCGCACAATTTTGCCGTTATTTTTTTTTGAAAATAATGACATTTGTCTAGTTTTGAATTATTAAATTAAAAAATGCCGTTATTTTTGGATTCTTCTATTTGGAATGCCGCTATTTTGGAACATGTTGCCGTTATTTTCAAAATTTGAGTTGGTCACCCTGGTCACAGGTTCAAATACCACTTGCTGCATACCCTATTTTTTACTCTACTTTTCAGCAACTTGACTGACTTCTAGGGCAATCAATTGCCATCATTTCCAGCATTGCTTTATTGTAAGCAAATGCCTTAATTTGGGGATTTCATACAAATGACCATTAAAATGACATGGAATTGAGCATCGTTGAGTGTTTTTTTAATTTAGCTCTAACTTTATCACCGTTTTCTCTGTATAATAGCTCAAATGAAAGCCCAGAATTTTGGCTAAATTTTTGTATACAGTGTGACTTCTTGTATGAAACGTGTGACTTCTATAAAAAAGTCAGAAAATATCAATCAAACCAGTCATAGAAAAACCCCGAAAGCGATTGATTTTCGGAAAGTAAGTCTATTTTAGCCTGAATACAAGCTCCTGAGCGTGTAAAACCAGCGCTGATGATATTGTTGGATAGACAAGAGTGTGCAGATCATTTTGACACCAAACTTGTAAATTAAAAAAGACTTGGTTTGTGGTATAGTTGTTAAAAACACCGTTGTTTGTATTTAGAAAGATTATGTCTTCAGCTTTATTTCTAAAAATGCATAAGATTTTAGCAGAAAAGCATGAGATTTAGCATTGATGCTTCAAGGGTTCCCTGCCATCTAATGGAAAGCCGAAATTTTAAGGCGAATGTCGCACTTCAGCAAATCCATTGCTTTTCAAAAAGAATGTATTAAATTGTATTTTAACAATATTTTTACAAATAAAATATAAAAAAGATTCAACTTAAACGTAAAGACCATCAGACCGCATCAAACAGCAAAGGGATGGAAAAAGAAGGCCAGAAGGTTGCCAGAGGTCACTGACATATGCTTAATATTACCCTAAAGACCTGAATACCTCAGGTAAAGATAGTTATAGCATCAAATTTATTTGTTAGATATTTAATTTTTCCTACAGAAAAGTCCGAATTTTTCAATTAATATCGTGGACTTATTAAATCAGTATGTTTTGTATTTTGATTTACTACTACTACAGTATTCTCTCATATAAAAAGACAATTTCGTAAATAAGCTTTTGAGATATAACAACTCAAAACTGGGTACTTATTCTTGGTTTTTCTTGCTCTTGATTCATTGATTTATTTTAGCAAAAATAAGCCTTTTTCAAAATAAATACGTAATTTTCTAATTTCGAAAATTCGACTTAACTTAAAATCCAGGGTTGAAAATGAACTTGTTTTACAAAATAAACTTACAATAATTATTAAATTCACAAAACTAACATTAATTAATAATATAGGTGAAGTATAACAGCTGTTAGCTATTTCGCAATACTATTGGGTTGATTCATAATTAATGCGGATTTTTGTTGCCTTATGATTCTTTTGATCTATTTCTTCTTTAAATTTGCTTTTTTGTTTTAAAGTATGCCCTCGCTTTTAGTTAAGAAGAATGCGCGTCGAAAACCACCTTCACATTCGCCATATCATGCTCTACCACTTCGAGAAAGGATGGAGGGCAGCGCAGTCTTTTCGCGATATTGTCGAACTCTTTGGCGAAGAGGCGATCAGTCAAAGTCAGGTGGAAAGATGGTTCAAGCGTTTCAAATCCGGTGACACAAGCCTGCAAGATGAGAAAGGAAGAGGTCGCCCATGTGACTTTAATGATCAAGCTCTTAAATCTTTAAATCTAAACGAGTTCATACTTTAAAACAAAAAAGCAAATTTAAAGAAGAAATAGATCAAAAGAATCATAAGGCAACAAAAATCCGCATTAATTATGAATCAACCCAATATTTCGAAATGTATAGGTAATTGGAAAATTATTCAAAAAATCCGACTTAACTTTAAATTATGGATAAAAATA
>JAMRYI010000740.1:0-78547 GCA_029231635.1 Ditylenchus weischeri | reverse complement strand
TGAAGGTAGGATTATAGAAGCAAACTCGGCAGAAGTGGCCATTTCGGCAATGAAAAATACATTTGGCAAGATGAAAGGAACCAGCTCTAGGGTAGAAAACTCAGCAGTTAGGTAGGGAAGCACCTTTTGTAACAAGGGTCTCTGAAAACTTTATTTTAACCCATATGATACTTTATAAAAAATATTTATTAGCAACAAGCCTTTGGGAATTTGTCCAGAATAGTATGTAAACTTTTGAAGAACTGCATTTTCTGAGCGTTGTCCATTTGCATCAGAGAGTCCAAGTAGTTAAATGTTTTGAGCAGGGGATCTTCAAAGTAGGCTATCTGAAAGGTAACTAGATCTTTGAAGAAAAAACTTTCTCCAAAGTAGGCTAGCAAGCGACGCGCTTTATTTGATTTAACCAACTATTCGGCTACCCGGGTTTTTTTTTCTAGCTTGGGTATAAGATTCTGGTTTTTGTGCTTAAAAGGGGGAGCTGCTTACACTGCGCACACAATGATCCGTTTTTCGTCCTCATCCGCACCGCACACGCACCGCATTTTTGATGTTCACAATGCATTGCGGATGCATTGAATGCATACAGTCAAAAAGCCTATACAACGTATTTCAAGGACCTACCAAAAAGTTACGTTGCATGGAGTTCACGTGAATATAAAGTTTTAATTAAATATCGTTCAAGTTAAACAGAGCCAGATACGGAGCTTTCATGATCACGTGTGAACGCGATTTGGCATCCGCACCCACATGCGATGCTAATGCATTGTGAACGTAGCGTTAGCTTTGAAAATTTAACCAATGTCTCAGGGAGTTCGGGTCGCTAATTTTGAACCTGGCGTCAAAGAATTGAATTGGCCCGATAAATTGACCAATAATTTGTCAAACAAGCCAAAATAACTAAAGTGCACGCATGCGGGGTCGAATCTGCGCACCATTTTGTGTCATAAAACACAAATGTCCATCAACTATCCCACCGATGTTGAATTTTCAAACCTAAAAGACTTCCCCCACCCCCTTCAAAAGCATGGATATACGGGCACCAGAAGGTACCCGCCCTAAGCTACCAGGCTACCGTGTCACTTTACTTGGATCCAAAACTAAAACTTTGGGAAATAACCAGCTGACTGATAGACTTTCGACCCAAATTAAAAAAACAGAACTAAAATTTCGTGTGTGTCTCTACTTTTTTTACTGATTCTAGCAACACGAAAACCATGTACTGATATTTTCAACCAACCTCGTTATAGCCCAAATATTTTTTTACTAAACTCACTCTAGTAAATTGTATAGCATCTGGCCTGAGTTCAGGTGTGAAGTTCAGGCACATTTTGACATCTTCTTTTAGAATTTCTGGAACGTTTGTTAGCTGCCTCACTGACAGTTGTTTCCACTGAAAGAAATGAAATATCAATAAACTTAAAACAACCAAGATAAAAACTGGAAAGCGTAGTTTGAGCAACCTGACAAGAAAAAATGAATGTACCCTCTGTTGGTTCTTTCGATAAATTTGGTCATTCCTTTTGTTTTTATTTTATTATTTCTTATTACAATCAATTTTTTAAAGCATAGACAAAAAAGAAAAAGGGTTTGCAATATTTCCATCCATTAATTTGAATGAAAGAGTTCGAGACGAAAGATCACTATCACCACGCTCGTACTCGAAGATTTTAGTCGACAAAAACGACGACCAAATTGAAGTTGCTGAAAATAACCAGGAAACAGGCTAATTTTGAGGTACACCCAAACTACTCTATGAGCTACACCTGGGTCCTGCCACAAGAGAGGTATTTTCCGTAAAATATACCCCTTGTATAAGCTTTACCTCCCTATAAGCTACAGCCGGGATCGGTCCCGGGCGTGCGGAGAAGGTTGACCGTAACAAATTATTTATTGATTTTTTTAATTACAGAAAACATCTTTCAAATGCTTAAAACATTCAATTACCGCAATAGGATTTGATTCGTTGGTAAGAAACAATTAGTTGTTACAGCGAATAAAAAGTTATAAGAATTGAAAGAAATAAAAAACGAGTGTATGCAGGGGTTTTCGCAAACTTTCTAAACAATCTGATACAGTTAACAACGAGCCTCACCCCCCACGATTTAACGGCCCCTCGATTCAATGCCCCAACTGTAGGCTTAGCTTGGTTGAAAGTTCGATAAATAAAAGTTATTATACTATCGATTTATTGGCCTCTTAAGATCAGTCCCAAGAGGAGCCGGTAAATCGAGGGTTGACTGTAATACAAAACTTGGACTGATTCCACCTCGAAATTAATTCTCATGAGTTTGATACCCTGAGTTTCAATTATACAACTCTCACACGAGCCTACAGAACAATATGTTTATTGAAGAATATTTGTACAGTGCAGTGATTCAGCGGGTCAGTGGATGAATGGACGCTTGCCTCTAAAGTCTTCGCTCAGCGATCAGTTGTTTTTCCGCTTCGACCAATTGCTTCTCGCGTGCCGCAGCTTCCTTCCTTTCCATTGCTAGTTGCTTCTCTTCAGCCGCCATTCTCCTAGCATCGGCAGCCATCGCCTTCTTTTCAGCAACCAGAATCTTTTCATGTTCAGCGAGAACACCAATATACTGAGGCCTGCGACGACGTCTGCGGAAAAACATCTTGGTAAGGAGTTTGAAGAGGAACCAGACTAGATTGCAAGCGCCTGAAAACGAGAAAAGTTGACGGATAGTGCAATCAATACAAATTTGAAAATAGTTAATTATAGGGGGCCAGTTTATTAGAGTATGTAGTAAATACTATTTACCGTATCTTAAAATCTATGAAAAAACAGTTGTTACTGTTATTGCTGATGAGACGTTCAAAAAAGAGCTACAACATGTTCGACGCCGACCAAAATAGCAGCATCAACCAAGTGGTTATTCTATACGAGAGACACAAGTGAACACAACTTTGTCAGTCGAGAAAATAGCGCAACATGCAAAGAGAAAACGCAATGAGACACTTTGCCAAATATTTCGAACATAGAATTTTCGCGCCATTCACCTGATCGGCAACGCGACAATTTCGACTTTTAATATGAGGATTCCCGGCTGTAACGTAGGACTATCTCGGAGTTTTGGAACCTTCTGAGCACGATTATCGCAAAATCAGACCTCCAAACAAAAGTGCAATGTCCTCAAAAAGCCCACTTTTTTGAAAAGTGGATGGTTTTTATTAAGGCTGGTTAGCAGTGAATTTATTTAGCCTGGCACATCCTTTTATGCTTAGAAGAAAGTCTTCGTCTTGGCTTTCTAATGATGTGTCCATTGTAATGAAACCACGTATCAAACCAGATGAAAACCGCTCTTTTCTTACCTGTGCGATTTCCACTTAAAGCTGCTCAAGACTTTTCATATTCGCGTATAACTGCTCAATGTTTGGTCCAGATAACTTTAGCAAAAAAGACTCGTCAAAGTCTTTGCTATCTTTTGGTATGCAATTCGCAGGAATACTGTCTTTAAAAATATTGATTCCAAACTCAGTTAGCTCACTTGAACCATTGTCAAAGTATTTAAGCCATACTACTCAGTTCTACAAAAAGAAGCCATAGCTATTTAGAGTACACTGCTTTCTTGATTACTGATATAATAATGTGACAAGTCGAAGCTCCGTTCCTTGTGGCAAACATTGACGCGTTAAGTCCAGAGTCGAAATCTTCGAAGCGTCGAGTCAGAAACCCCACATCTCACTCACAAGCTCAGAACAATATGTTTATTGAAAAATATTTATACAGTACAATGATTCAGCGGATAAGTCTGTGATAAGAATGTTTGCTTGCCTCTATAATCTTCGCTCAGTAGAAACCAGCTGCTTTTTCCGTTGCGACCAATTGCTTCTCGCGTGCTGCAGCTTCCCTCCTCTCCATTACCAGTTGCTCCTCTGTTGCTCCTGATTTTTGATGAGGCATTACACACACGATTGTATATAGAAAAACCTGTTTACTGAAGAATATTTACACAGTACAATGTTTCAGCGTATCAGTCGATGAATTGCTGCTTGCCTATATAGTGTTGCCTCTATAGCGGGACATCATTTCAGTGAGGAAAAACATCTTGGTGAGGAGTTAGGAAAAGAACCAGATGAGATTGCAAGCACCTGAAAACGAGAAAATTCAACGGATAATGCGCTCACTGAGTTTGAAGAAGGTTGCGCCATGTTCATGCGGCCGGCTATTTACCTAGCTCTAGGCTTGACTGACAAGGGAAAGACCCTGACTGTAACCTGCAGGAACTTCAAAGAAAAATTTTTCCGCGTATTCTCGTAGAGCGTACCCAAGTCCGCTGTGAATCTGGCTCCCCAGATTTGAAGGCCAACAGAAAATAGTGAAATGATCATGGGTCAATTATGAAAAACCATAATAATACTCAGGAGTGCCAGTTGAACTACTCATTGTCCCCTTCACAACTGGTGAGCCAGATTTATCAGACATTTAGGCACGCATAGAAGAATATGCAAAAAAAAAAACAATTTTTCACCAAAGTTTCGGCTCTACTGGAGAATGGGTACCGATTGTTTTGTCTTGGTCCCCCTGCTATTTTTTTTTAATCTTATTGTTTCTTTTTTATTATAATTTTTTGTTCGTCTTGTTTTCTATTCTATGTTTTTATACCTATTCTTATTTATTATCATTTATTATTTTTATTTAGCCATGGTACGAGCAGAAAAATATAAATAAAAAAAGAAACAAAAAGATGAAAAAAAATAGCACGGAGGACCAAGGCGAAAAATCGGTACCCATTCTCCAGTAGAGCCAAAGTTTCCCTAAGTCACAGTCAGGGTCCATTCCTTGGTAGTATATTATATTTGAATACCTTTGAGGCGGTAGTGAAAGTAAGCGTGGACGTGGGATTACCCACGTTTGCGTAGTAAAAGAAATTATACGGAAAGGAAGGGAAGTCGTTAATCTTTCCACGTTTTCCTCATGGGAAATCCCACACTTTTATCCCACGGAGTAAAAAAAAGTCCTACAGTTTTTCTCCACGAATTTTACCACCCTTGTTTTTTTTGCGTGGTAAAAGTTTTAGGCTGTATGTAGTTGTACCCAGTAAAATACTACTTTTCACCAGTGAATTATTTCTTTTCACCAGTAAATTTGAATTTCAAACAAAATACTTATTTCTACCAGTAAATTTGGTAATTTATGCGATTTTCGGTGGTTTTTTGGCTCATTTTTGTTTTTGGTTGTCGAATTAGCATCTTACAGCTATTTTATGATCTGAACGCAATATTTTCTTCGTTTTACGGAATTTGTGTGAGAGCATAATCATCTATCACTATTAAACCAAGACTTTACACTTTCTATTACTACGGATCCTCAAACGTCTTTTAATTGAACATAACTTGGAAAAACATGAGATTTCTTCAGCGTATAGAACGATTGCCGCAAAATTTTGTACCTAAAGTAATTTTTCATCCAACCAGACATCGATTTCTTCTTTTGTTGTGCAGACTTTTTCATCTTTCCAAATAGCTCCTGGTCCTCGAGGCATATATAAAAATATTGCGTTCAGATCATAAAATAGCTGTAAGATGCTAAGATCGACAACCAAAAACAAAAATAAGCCAAAAACCACCGAAAATCGCATAAATTACCAAATTTACTGGTAGAAATCAGTAATTTACTGGTAAAAATAAGTATTTTGTTTGAAATTCAAATTTACTGGTGAAAAGAAATAATTCACTGGTGAAAAGTAGTATTTTACTGGGTGAAAACAATTTGAGCCAAAGTTTTACGATGGAAATTGAATTTAAATTCGAGCCGGCACGAAAAGCCCGTTTGAAGTAGCATTCATACCACTATTTTTTAAAAAATTCATCTATTTTCAAAAATTTTTCTTTCCATTTTTCCACTTACAGCCCTTCAATGAGCATCATTGCATTTTTTGGGTTTTCTGGATTCTAGATAACCAGCATTAAGGAATATTAATCAAATTTTCTAATAATTATGCAATTTTTTCTAATTTAACGCCCCCTAAATTCAAAAACGTGTTTGTGGCATTTTGTTTTTGACCCATTTTTTGAAAACTTTAGTCAGGAAGGTTAGAACTCATTTTGTAGCGCGTCTCACTGGCTACAAATTCGGCAGTAACTTGCCTGAGAGAAGTCTTTAAAAAATGGGTCAAAAACACAATGCCAAGAACATGATTTTGAGCGAGATTTGAGGGGCCGTTAAATTAGAGAAAATACGGTATATAAATTTTAAATCACCCTCCATTTGGGCCGAGTTCTGGTCGGGCCAAAATATATAAAGTGCGGGCGGGCCCAGACTGCAAAATTTGTGCCCGCCGATAGGTCTGGTATGCATACCAGAGATTCTTTACGCGGTCGGTCCCAGTTATCAAAATTATGTTTAAATTCCATTTTTTTGGTCTTTTGAGAATATCCACATACCTTTTTAGGTAGTAAAAAGTCAAAAATTATTCAAAATTTTTTAACTGCCTTTCTCCACCGAAAACGCGATTTTTACTCGTTTCAGGCCTTTTTGTATAATAAAATTTAAAAAAGGGTAAGCGGTAAGCGATAAAATTAAAAAAAGACTCCTTCGGGGGCGCAGGGGGCTTGATGGGTTGGAGATGCGCGCACTCACTTACCTTAGACATAATTCCGAGCAAGACTCTTGATTGAAAATGCATTTAGAGAGTCTTTTTGCCCAGATCCAGTGACCAAAACGAGGTAAAATACTCTCATGTATATAAAAAGTAAAGTATCCAGCTACCCTCCAGTACCCTTTACCTTGGTCCCTTAAGGCAAAAAGTCGATTTTTGGTGAATTTTTTTTCAAAAAAATGGCCGACCGGGCCCCAAAAATATGTTTTCTAAACGTTTCAGCAGCTAAAACGCACAAAAAATTGGTTAAAACCACTTTTTGGGCAACCCCATTATAAGGCACTCCTGCCAAATTTTCCAAAAAAACATGTGAGTCACTCAAACCACAATAGAGTAAAAACTTACTTTATCAATATTCTTCTTGTAGCAATCCAGCAAACCCTTGCTATCAATAATAGGCTTATTGTTGTTGAACACCGAGTAGGCCAAGGCTCCTAGTGAAAACATATCTGCATACACATCACATTTTATTCCTAAAAGCCTGCCTTATAATCTGGGATTTACCGTATTTCCTCTAATTAGCGCCCCCCCCCTGATTCAAAATCGTTGTTTTTGGCATTGTTTTTTTAGTTACCACCCATTTAATAGCTCATCTTTCTGGCTACAAAATGGTTGGTAACTTGCCTGAGAGAAGTGATCAAAAAGTGGGCTAAAAACACAATGCCAAAAACACGATTTTGAATCAGGGGGGGCGCTAATTAGAGGAAATACGGTATATCCAAAAATTACCTAGGACAACTTCAGGAGCAGCAAAATTAAGTTCTGGATTCATGACAGCCATCACCCGGCGATCCCATTCTTGGGTAGGAAATGTCACCTACGTAGAAAAAAATTGAAATTTCAAAAATTTCCGTTTTCGGTGTTGCATGATTTAGAAAAATGGGGAATTATGCGACAACTCCAACCTTGCCAGTAGAAGTCATGTTGCCAGCCACACAGAAATCAAAGCCAGCCAACTTCCAAGCACCTTTTTCATTGATTATCACCGAAGATGGACAAATATTTCCATGAACTATCTTGGCGTCTAAATTTTCCCATATTTTAATGTCAAATTGGCTGGGAGACAGTACGAAAAACTTGCCATTATGAAGAAAAACAAGTGCTTCACTTAACTATAATAGTTAAAAAGGTGAAAAGAAGTTTTGGGAAAATTTTTTAAACTTTACTTGAAACAATCCGTGCCTAAAATGTCTTTGGATATATAACTTCTATATAATCTTCGATTTTGGTAAATAATCCATAAAAAGTTTTTGAAATCAGAAATTTTCCTTACTCCTATGCAGGGTTGTCGACTCGACGCGTCGATTTCGTCCTTTTATGTCGAACGTCGAGAAATTCCCGACGTTCAAAAATTTGGGGCATAGACGTTTCGCTACTTTGAAACTTTTTTTCTGCCTTGGTCCCCCCTGTTGATTTTTTTCAACTAACTTTCGATTTTTAGAATTTTCACGCACTTAGGCTTAGGCTCAGGCTAGGCCAGCGCATGTTAGGACGGACTCAAACGTGTGGTTTAAACATTTCTTTTGAACTTTCACAAAAAAATTTTTTTTGCAAAAAAAATCAACAGGGGGACTAAGGCAAAAAAACAAGGAGAAAAGTCTATGCACCTAAAATTTCGACGGGTCGACCACCTTACTCCTATGTGAAAATTCCTCGAAAATCAAATATAGTAATTTTCGGTCCTTTATAATAGATCTCTTTTCAATTTTGTGAATCCTTGTCGGGATCTCATTGGGGATCCTTGTTTGGAAGACAAATTTTGGTGCTAAAAAGGTCCAAGCAAGTTAAGCTAGGTTCTGTACCAAATGACCTACCGTATTTTCTCTAATTAACGCCCCCCCCCCTGATTCAAAATCGTGTTTTTGGCATTGTGTTTTTGACCCACTTTTTGATCACTTCTCTCAGGCAAGTTACCATCTATTTTGTAGCTAGTGAGATGAGCTATAAAATGGTTGGTAACTTGCCTGAGAGAAGTGGTCAAAAAGTGGGTCAAAAACACAATGCCAAGAACACGATTTTGAATCAGGGGGGGGGGCTAATTAGAGAAAATACGGTAAGCTGTAGTTTTGCATATGGCCTCGCAGGGTAACTCGCCCGAGTTACAGGTATATCCATTAATAACTTGAGAAATTACCTAATTTCCACATCCAACAGCGAAAATTCCTTCAAATGGCTAGACAAATTGTCATCTTGAGCAAACGCATTAGCCAAACTAGCAAAAACTGGCTCAGCACAGAAAGCGAATGTGTCTCTGGACTCCTCTAAAGCTCTTTCTATCTGCAATTACACTACATAATCCCATTTTTACTAAACTGAAAAAATGAAAAAAAAACTAGCCACGAGTAGTCTGGGATGCCTGAGCCTGGTCAACTGACTGACCCCTCTTTTCAAAAGTTCAGGAAAATCCTCCCTTTCTTGTTTTGACCAGCGCTCCAGCTGCTTTTTCTCGAATAGCCATATAGAAACTGGCTGAATTTTTTTGATTTTTTTATTAGATGTTTTTTTCAGGCCTCAACATTGACTACTCGATAAGTTTTTTATTGGGTTGATGCAAAATTAACGACGATTTTTTTTCGCGTTTTGGCACTTTTATAGTCCCCCATACTCGGATTTCTTGAAAAGTGACCAAAAATCACACTCCGAGCTCTTTTTTTACTCAACACGATAAAAGAAGCATTTCTAAACACTTTCTGAATAAAAAAAATTATATTACAAACACTTTCTAACAAAGAAACGTTTAAATATAAATTGAAATTTATGCATATACCGTATTATCTCTAATAAGCGCCCCCTTTCTAATAAGCGCCCCCTCTACTTTGAGGGTCTGTATCTCGGGGCAGAGCAAATATTTTGCAAAGCTGTTTTTTGCATTTTCTTAACTCCCGCGAGCTCTACCGATTCCACTTTTTAGATTTTGGTTGTGCACCCGAAAATCTCGAGATCGACCCAAAATTTTTCCCATTTTCGGAGGGTTGAAAAATAAGCGCCCCGGGGCGCTTATTAGAGATAATACGGTAGAACATATGGTTATATCCGAACATATATCCTTGGGGGGCGCAGGAGGCTTGATGGGTTAGAGATGCGCGCACTCACTTACCGTAAATCCTCTAATATAATCCTTTGATTCAAAATCGTGTTCTTGGCATTGTATTTTTGACCCACTTTTTGAAGAATGCTCTTATACAATTACCACCTATTTTGTAGCTCATTTCACTGGCTACAAAATGGGTGGTAATTTGCATGAGAGCATTCTTCAAAAAGTGAGTCAAAAATACAATGCCAAGAACACGATTTCGAATCAAAGGGGGCTAATTAGAGGAATTACGGTACCTTAGACATGATTCCGAGCGAGACTCTTGGTTGAAAAAGGCATATAGAGAGACTTTTTGCCAAGTTCCAGCAAGAAAAATGTGATAAATATCCATAAAAATGACCATAAAATACCAGAGAAAGGCCATTTTTCATTGAATGTGTGAGTCGAAAAATTTTTACAAATATAATTTTTTTTATTCAGAAAGTGTTTAGAAATGCTTTTTTTATCGTGTTGAGCAAAAAAAAAAGAGCTCGGGGGGTGATTTTTGGTCACTTTTCAAGAAATCCGAGTATGGGGGGACTATAAAAGTACCCGCGTTTTTTTTCTGATAATAATTGGTGTTTTGTTAATTATTTTTTTATAAATTTAATGTTTTATGTTTGTTTAGTATAATGCGCATTGATAATCATGTTCGTGTTCGCCATATTATGTTGTGCCACTTCGAGAAAGGTTGGAAGGCTGCAGAGTCATCTCCGATCTCAACGAACTTTTCGGCGAAGGGACAATCAGCCAAAAGCAAGTGGAACAATGGTTTAAAGCTGGTGAAACTAGCCTCAAAGATGAAGAAGGAAGAGGACGACCATCGGATTTCGACGATCAAGCACTTCTGGCGGCCGTGGAAGAAGACGAAAGCCTGACAATCGTCTTTCATCACGATAATGCTCGTCCACACATTGAGCGTCGTGTCGTCGAATCAATTGCCAACAAGGGCTGGGATCTTCTTCCTCATCCACCTTACTCACCGACAGAAGCTCCAACGGACTACCACGTCAATCGATCACTGAAAAATTGGCAAGTGAACAAAGTTTACGATGATTTGGATGAGTTGATTGTCGATGTCAAAGCGCGGATCGCCTCCAAGAATCGTGACTTTTTTGCTCGCGGAATCGACCGTCTGCCAAGCAAATGGCAAGCAGTAATTGAAGTGGATGGTCAATATGCACCCGAATGATCATTTATATATGTTTTTGTTAATTATTGTTTTTGTTTTCGTTGAATAAAATTTGCTAAAAAAAATCGTCGTAAGTTTTGCATCAACCCAATATTTTGCACTACCGTATTTTCTCTAATTAACGCCCCCCCCCCTGATTCAAAATCGTGTTTTTGGCATTGTGTTTTGACCGCCCATTTTGTAGCCCTTTCTGAGGCTATTAAATGGTGGTAACTTGCCTGAGAGAAGTGATCAAAAAGTGGGTAAAAAACACAATGCCAAAAACACGATTTTGAATCAGGGGGGGGGCGTTAATTAGAGAAAATACGGTACTTTATGCACCATGAAAAAAAGTATTGAATAGATTTTTGCAGCCGAAAAATTGACTTCGTTTTTACGTCATCCCCTCAAGCAGAGTTGGGAAAACCTGTTAAAAAAGTTAAAATTTTAACATATGTTAAAATCTATATAAAATTTGGGTGGTAATTTTTTTGGCTGTACCTGGAAACACACCCCAAAATACTGATTTCCCGCAGTAGATATATAAACATGAGTATTTCTCAGTGTTGTTACAATTACAAAATTAATTTTCCTGGATCAACATGTAGCCCTGAATCTCTAGTTTCTGATGAGCTATCAACTGGCTCGATGTGTTGTGTAAAAGTAAGAGAACTAATGGTTTTGAAAAACGAGAAGTAGTCTCATAAAAATAGATTTTCCTCAATTTTTTTCTGAACACATAGAGCCGGTTGCTAGCTCATCAAAAAGTAGAGATTCAGGACTACATGTAAATCCAAAAAAATAAATTTTACGATTGTAAAAACACCGATAAATACTCATGTTTATGTATTTACTGCAGGAAATCAGTATTTTACTGTGGGAAATTAATTTCAGCCATTTTTTGCCCATAGATTTTAAAATTTTTGCGGGAATTCAAATTTTATGGTCACAAAATGACTGAGATTGCTCAGAATCCCACCCTAGAGTGGCCGAAAGCCACGGAAAGTTTATTTTTGGGGGGTTACTAAAGGGGGAGTAAACTTTTTGCGAAAAATCGATTGCGCGCATCAGAATCCCACTTTGATCGGCTCAATCGCTGAGAATCCCACCCTGAACCATTCAGAACCACTTTAAACCACTCCTAACCACATTAAACACTGGTTAAGGGTACTGGTTGGGTTTTAACCGGTTACCGTAATCTAATAAACGAGCCCCCCTACAGTTAACTATTTTCAAATTTGTTTTGCTTTTAACCCCAACATTGTTTATTTAAAACGTACGACCACTCATTTTGTTGAGTTTGGAACGATCTACAAAATGAGTGGTCGTACGTTTTAAAAAATAAACAATGTTGGGGTTTAAAAAGCAAAACAAATTTGATAATGGTTAACTGTAGGGGGGCCCGTTTATTAGAGTATTTACGGTACTTACCATATTGGTCGGGAGTTTATATAAAAAAGTCGAGAAAGCAAGTCGCGCAACAGTATTTCTCAGTGTTTTTACAATTACAAAATTAATTTTTTTGGATCAAGATGTAGCCTTGAATCTCTAGTTTCTGATGAGCTATCAACTGGCTCGATGTGTTGTGTAAAAGTAAGAGAACTAATGGTTTTGAAAAACGAGAAGTAGTCTCATAAAAATAGATTTTCCTCAATTTTTTTCTGAACACATAGAGCTGTTGCGCTTCTGCTGATTTCTCAATTGTTTTTATATAAACTTACAAATGTTAAGTTACCAAAATGTTCTCTAGATTCTAGCGGCCATTTTGAGCGTAAAATGTTTGCAAGCAAAAACAAAAATCTGTTCTGTGGAAACCTCTGAAAGTTTGTTGCGCGGAAGTATGAGGGAGCCTATAGAAAATATTTTTGCTACTTTTTAAAGTCTTACTAGATAAGTTAATAGCTCGTTAGAAAGCTGAGGTTCAGAGCAACACACTGGTATAAAAATTGTTTTAAAGAAAACAATAACTTTCAAAGATTTGACGCGGTGAATCAATAATTTGAGCCTGAAAAAATGCCGTCCGAAATTTATTCCTGTGTTCACAATTTCACACTATGTAATTGGTGGAAAGTAAAATTGATCCAGCTATCAAACCAATTAAAACCTTACCTGCTTTGTAGTATTCTTGGTACCAGAATATATTTTCCAGCTAAGTCCCGGACCAGCCGTGGCAATCTGTTCCTGCACCTCATATTCTCGAAATATAGGATTTCCAGGCAGCGCTCCTTGGACCCTGTCAGCAACTGTACTAACTGTGGACTTGAATCGATTGAGGTAGTAGTCCATGGTGCTGGCCAACTCCACCACACCAATAAATACTTACAATTTGGATTAACTCTTTTATTTCCCTTTTCAACTGAAACACATGTATTTATTCTGTGCGCCAAAGCCACTGACCTGCCGCCAATTGAAATGTGTGTGAATGTTTAGCACCTTCTTTATAGTTTATATGTTTCGATTGGGGATCAGATTTCGATCCCTTCATTTTTTCAAAACTTTAGGTGCTAGTGAAGAATAGGGTTCCAAAAATCAGCTTGGTCCCCACTCTTGTTTTTACAAATAAAACAACAGGGGGGACCAAGCTGATTTTACGAAAAAACAACAGGGGGGACCAAGCTGATTTTACGAAAAACAACAGGGGGACCAAGCTGTTTTTTACGAAAAACAACAGGGGGGACCAAGCTGTTTTTACGAAAAACAACAGGGGGACCAAGCTGATTTTACGAAAAACAACAGGGGGACCAAGCTGATTTTACGAAAAACAACAGGGGGACCAAGCTGATTTTACGAAAAACAACAGGGGGACCAAGCTGATTTTACGAAAAACAACAGGGGGACCAAGCTGATTTTACGAAAAACAACAGGGGGACCAAGCTGATTTTACGAAAAACAACAGGGGGACCAAGCTGATTTTACGAAAAACAACAGGGGGACCAAGCTGTTTTTACGAAAAACAACAGGGGGACCAAGCTGATTTTACGAAAAAACAACAGGGGGACCAAGCTGATTTTTGGAACTCTATTCTTCACTAGCGCCAAACTTTATTTTTCGCCAATTTTACCTGAAGTCAATTTTTAAGTTTGGTCGGCACTACTGGAGAGTCCGTTTAGAGGGGACCAAGGCAAAAAATGGGAACGGATTCTTCAGTAGAACCGTTTGGTCTTATTTGACAGCAGTGTTTTCAAAATGAAAAGATTTTCTCACCGAAAAAATAAGTTAACTATCTTTTCAGTGGAAAAGCTGAAAATGAGAATGCCTTTTATGATCTTTTATGATCAGTATAATTCCGACCAGTATGAGCCAGACGTAAAATTATAAGTTAGGTAGGGCTCATATTGGTCAAATTTCAGGATTTTGCCAGAAAAAGACCACAAAAAGGCATTCTCATTTTCAGCCTTTTCCCCGAAAAAATAGTTAACTATTTTTTCAGTGAGAAAAATGAGATAACTAAATTTTCAAAGAAAATTTTGAAGTTAACTATTTTTTCAGTGAGAAAATAATGATGCCCAGAATCTTAGCTACTGAATGAGACCAAAATTTTAAAATTGGCTTCAGGCAACATTGGCGAAAAATAAATTTTTGAAAAAAGTGAAGGGACCGAAATCGTGTCCCTATTTTCCGGGGAGATTTGAAACGGTCATAACTTTTTTATTTTTCAACTCTAACAATACAACCACTAGCTCATTGGAAAGCACTATGTCTGAGATCTCGTTTGACACCAAAACAAAAAATTTATTTTTTGTAGAAGCTCGAAATAGACAGTTAAACAAAACATGATATTTTATTGGGAAAAATGATAGTTATTGGTCAATTATTGAATGTAAATTGAAAATGGACATGTCTATGGTTTTCCCCTAGTCCAAGTAGTCAGATCAATCATTGTAGGCATTGTTGTGGCACTGGTCGTCGAAAATTTTGCTAGACAAGGGATTTCTTTGGACTAGCTGAGCTGAGCTGCAGCGCCGAATGCAACATGAGTTTGATGTCCTCCCTCCAGCTATAGTTAACCAAGCCATTGACGAGTGAGAAAGCCGCTTGGAAAGATGTTTTGATGTTGGTGGGAGGAGCGTTGAGCAAACCTATGCCGATGTGCAGAATGAACAAGAAGTAAAAGTGCTAACAGTTATCATTTTTCTCAATAAAGTGTTTTGTTTAGCACTCCAACGGCCGACTGGCCACTCTGTGTGCTCTTGAACAGTTTTTCATGCTGATACTGAATTTGAAAACAGATTTCAAAAATTCGATGTTTACGATGAGTAGACCCCCCTTTTAAGTTGGGACGCTGAAGGTCACGTGTCCCATATTTGTTATGCACTTTTTTCAGAAATATTAAATGTCCTCGCCCCCTTTACTATAGCGCCAGATTCTGTCTGTTGTCTGTGGGTCACATCGAATTGTTAGGGGTGTTCCGCTTTTCACATCGATCATTTGATTACACCATTCGACGCGGCATGGTCGATTTACTTGAGTGAAAAAATGCGAAAAGTTGGGGTAGACCGTCTCAAAAAAAAGTTATGGCCACTTGAAAATTCCCAAAACCACAGGGGGGACCAAGGCATGGTCACAGGTTCAAATCCTGGTGGTAGCATGCATCATTTTTGTAACGTGTGTTCCCCACGCAGGTCCTCGGCGCCTACGAATAGCCACATCTGTGGCAACAACATATTCTAGTAACTTTATTATAGCTTGTTTGAAAGCTGAGACCATGAGCTTTCTAACGACATATTGTTCTGATTAGGGATGAGTGGGATACAGGGGGTATGGGATACGGAGAGGAATTTAAAAAATAATTTTGCGGGGAGGGAATACGGGGACGGGGAATAGACATAACGGGTATTATAACGAGTAGTTCAAGATCCTAGTTTAAACCCTAGTTAAACCCTAGTTTATTAACCCAAAATTGAGTTGAAAACATAACGCTTCAAAGTAGTTGAATCACGCTTCTTCATCACTTTCGGTATCTTCCACCTTCGGCGCCAACTTCAGTTCCTTCAGAGAGGCCGACTTATCCAATGATAACGGGGGAAGCGGGGATGATTTAAAAAGTGAGTGCCACGCAATAGGACTCAAACCCCACAGATTCTAGTCTCATAAGTGGAACTGGTGAGATAAGAGGACTCGAACCCCACAGATTCTAGTCCCATAAGTGGAACTGGTGAGATAAGAGGACTCCCACAGATTCTAGTCTCATAAGTGGAACTGGTGAGATAAGAGGACTCGAACCCCACAGATTCTAGTCTCATAAGTGGAACTGGTGAGATAAGAGGACTCGAACCCACAGATTCTAGTCTCATAAGTGGAACTGGTGAGATAAGAGGACTCGAACCCCACAGATTCTAGTCTCATAAGTGGAACTGGTGAGATAAGAGGACTCGAACCCACAGATTCTAGTCTCATAAGTGGAACTGGTGAGATAAGAGGACTCGAACCCCACAGATTCTAGTCTCATAAGTGGAACTGGTGAGATAAGAGGACTCGAACCCCACAGATTACTAGTTTCATACACTCGCCTCTTGATATAACGGACACCTATTTACCAAAAAAAGTGTCCGTTATATTGAGAGGCGCGCGTCTTTTCGGCAAAACTATTGCGACTGGACCACGCAGCACATTAGGCACTCTGTAGCGGGGTCACCTACTCAAAATTTTGTAAAAAAAACACATAAAAACATCAAAAAGGTCAAAAATTTTTGAAAATTGGAGTTAACTGTGTAACAACCCTACTGCTCTGCCTGACAGGAATGCTGACATCGTTTTTCACATTGCTGCGCACAGCTGACGACACTCTCTTGTTCATATTGAGCGTGTTGCAGTGAGTAAAAATTATTTGAGCACCCCAAAATTTCAAGATCGACCTCCTTATTTCCGATTTTCGAGGGGTTGAAAAATAGCTCACCCGAGTTAGCTACTAGAGAAAATGCGGTAATACGGCACTTTTCAACATCTGATACCTTTTCATATCAAATCCTATGTGCTTTTTATATACGACGCAGCCCGCTGAAGACAAATTGGAAATGAAGCTACTTGAAATGAAGCTGTATTATCTTTAATAAGACCCCATGGTGCCTTATTTTTCAATTATTTTTCCCTTATTAGAAGGTGGGGCCTTATTAGAAGGTGGGGTCTTATTAGAAGGTGGGGTCTTATTAGAAGGTGGGGTCTTATTAGAAGGTGGGGTCTTATTAGAAGGTGGGGTCTTATTAGAAGGTGGGGCCTTATTAGAAGGTGGGGTCTTATTAGAAGGTGGGGTCTTATTAGAAGGTGGGGTCTTATTAGAAGGTGGGGTCTTATTAGAAGGTGGGGCCTTATTAGAAGGTGGGGTCTTATTAGAAGGTGGGGCCTTATTAGAAGGTGGGGCCTTATTAGAAGGTGGGGTCTTATTAGAAGGTGGGGCCTTATTAGAAGGTGGGGTCTTATTAGAAGGTGGGGCCTTATTAGAAGGTGGGGCCTTATTAGAAGGTGGGGTCTTATTAGAAGGTGGGGCCTTATTAGAAGGTGGGCCTTATTAGAAGGTGGGGTCTTATTAGAAGGTGGGGCCTTATTAGAAGGTGGGGTCTTATTAGAAGGTGGGGCCTTATTAGAAGGTGGGGTCTTATTAGAAGGTGGGGCCTTATTAGAAGGTGGTCTTATTAGAAGGTGGGGCCTTATTAGAAGGTGGGGCCTTATTAGAAGGTGGGGTCTTATTAGAAGGTGGGGCCTTATTAGAAGGTGGGGTCTTATTAGAAGGTGGGGTCTTATTAGAAGGTGGGGCCTTATTAGAAGGTGGGTCTTATTAGAAGGTGGGTCTTATTAGAAGGTGGGGCCTTATTAGAAGGTGGGGTCTTATTAGAAGGTGGGGTCTTATTAGAAGGTGGGGTCTTATTAGAAGGTGGGGTCTTATTAGAAGGTGGGGTCTTATTAGAAGGTGGGGTCTTATTAGAAGGTGGGGCCTTATTAGAAGGTGGGGTCTTATTAGAAGGTGGGGCTTATTAGAAGGTGGGGTCTTATTAGAAGGTGGGGTCTTATTAGAAGGTGGGGTCTTATTAGAAGGTGGGGTCTTATTAGAAGGTGGGGTCTTATTAGAAGGTGGGGTCTTATTAGAAGGTGGGGTCTTATTAGAAGGTGGGGTCTTATTAGAAGGTGGGGCCTTATTAGAAGGTGGGGTCTTATTAGAAGGTGGGGTCTTATTAGAAGGTGGGGTCTTATTAGAAGGTGGGGTCTTATTAGAAGGTGGGGTCTTATTAGAAGGTGGGGTCTTATTAGAAGGTGGGGTCTTATTAGAAGGTGGGGCCTTATTAGAAGGTGGGGTCTTATTAGAAGGTGGGGTCTTATTAGAAGGTGGGGTCTTATTAGAAGGTGGGGCCTTATTAGAAGGTGGGGCCTTATTAGAAGGTGGGTCTTATTAGAAGGTGGGGTCTTATTAGAAGGTGGGGTCTTATTAGAAGGTGGGGTCTTATTAGAAGGTGGGGCCTTATTAGAAGGTGGGGTCTTATTAGAAGGTGGGGTCTTATTAGAAGGTGGGGCCTTATTAGAAGGTGGGGTCTTATTAGAAGGTAGAAGGTGGGGTCTTATTAGAAGGTGGGGTCTTATTAGAAGGTGGGGTCTTATTAGAAGGTGGGGTCTTATTAGAAGGTGGGGTCTTATTAGAAGGTGGGGTCTTATTAGAAGGTGGGTCTTATTAGAAGGTGGGGTCTTATTAGAAGGTGGGGCCTTATTAGAAGGTGGGGCCTTATTAGAAGGTGGGGTCTTATTAGAAGGTGGGGCCTTATTAGAAGGTGGGGCCTTATTAGAAGGTGGGGTCTTATTAGAAGGTGGGGCCTTATTAGAAGGTGGGGTCTTATTAGAAGGTGGGGCCTTATTAGAAGGTGGGGTCTTATTAGAAGGTGGGGCCTTATTAGAAGGTGGGGTCTTATTAGAAGGTGGGGTCTTATTAGAAGGTGGGGTCTTATTAGAAGGTGGGGTCTTATTAGAAGGTGGGGCCTTATTAGAAGGTGGGGTCTTATTAGAAGGTGGGGTCTTATTAGAAGGTGGGGCCTTATTAGAAGGTGGGGTCTTATTAGAAGGTGGGGTCTTATTAGAAGGTGGGGTCTTATTAGAAGGTGGGGTCTTATTAGAAGGTGGGGTCTTATTAGAAGGTGGGGTCTTATTAGAAGGTGGGGCCTTATTAGAAGAGTCTTTTAAGGCATTATTAGGCCTTTTTAAAGCTGGGGTCTTATTTTTCAACACCTCTTTGAAGGTGGTGCTCCCAAAAATTAATAAAAGTAAGGCGGTATCTCTATATTTACAAAATCCAATTTTTTATGCGTTGAGTTTTTTATATAATAAGTTGTTTATTTGTTTATTGTAATTCAGAATAGTGCAAGACAATCAGACACAAAACTATAATAGTTTGTGCGAAAAAACACAAAGTACAAACCTACTGTTATTAATACAGCTTGTGCTTATCATTTATTGCTCAAGGTGAATAACACATGATTGCATGAAAAGACTTTTACTTGTGCACACATATAGTGCACACATATTTATTTGAAGTTTTATCAAATTTTACCAACCTGACAATGTAGTCTTTAAATTTTTGAAAGGGTGCCGTATTTATTCTGATACAGTCAAACTAATACAGTCAAATCAACGGAATCTTGGGCTACTGTCAAAAAATAACTGGCAAAATGCTTCAAAACCCAAGGTAAAAATAGTGTCGCCCCCTAACGGGAACGAACTTGAAGGGGTGTGACTGTAACAAGGTTGGACTGTAAAGCCCCACCCCTCGTTCAAAATCGTGTTCCTGGCATTGTGTTTTTGACCTAATTTTTGAAAATTTTGTTATTTTATTCAAAAAGTACTAATTTTTTTAATTTTTATACCAACTTGTAGCCCTGAATCTCAGCTCTCGAACGAGCTATCAACTGACTTTATGAGATTATTAAAAGTTGCATAAAAAAGTTTTTGTATAGATCGAATTTTTCAAAAAATTAGGTCTATACCAGGGCCGTGCCGGATATAAAAAATATCGGATATGAAAAAGTGCCGGATATCGGTTATCGAATGGTTATCGAACGATAATTTTCCAAAAAATTTAAAAAAAATTTCAAATTTTTTCTTCAGAAAATTTTTTTTTAAAACAATTATCCGAAAAGTCGCCATTTTTTCGGATATAAAGTGCCGGATATCAGATGTCGGATATCCGGTGTAGCCCTAGTCTATACAAAGACCTTTTCTGCAAATTTTTAAAATCTCAAACATGTAAGAGCAGCCGAAAGTAGCAAAAAGGAATAATTTTAGCCATTTCTGAAGAATACTGATGGGCAAATTACCACTATTTTTGAAACCAATGAGATTAGCTACCAAATGTGGGAGCATGCCTGTGAGCAGACTTCAAAAATTGGGTCAAAAAACAATGCTAAAACGATTTTGAAATCGGAAGGAAAAAGTGCCGGAAATCGGAATAAATACGCTAAGTATAAATCATGATCTATTGTATATCTTTTAATACCTCGGCTAAAGTTCGGAATCTGTGTTCTGCCCAAAAACGTGTTTTGACCATTTTTTCAGTCGTTTTAGCATGATTAAAGTATATAAAAAAGTTTTTAGGTGGAGCTCGATGATTTTTCAAAAAAATTTTTTGACCGCAAATTGACTTTTGAGGGCAACTTAGCCAAGTACATGTTCAACAAAGTTTGCGCAGACAAGAATGTCGTCCGAACCGAGGAATTCTTTCAGTTGGTGGGTCGTTTCTTCAATCTGGCAATGAATGTTCCTGTCCTTCCTGATAATGAAGAAGTTCCAGAAGAAGATTTAAATGAAATAATTGAGCAATTAAACGATTAGGTGTTGTTGAATGGGTTGTGTGTTATGAATAAATGAAAATTTTTGTCAAAAAGTCAATTTTGGGTCAAAAATTTTTTTTTGAAAAATTATCGAGCCCCACCCAACAACTCTTTTTCTACACTTTAATCATGCTAAAACGACTGAAAAAGTGGTCAAAACACGTTTTTGGGCACAACACAGATAACGAATTCCTGCCAATACCTCAGCTACCTTCCTCCAGCAATTTTAAGGACCATCACCGTTGCCGATTATGAGAATTTCGGCTGACCAGTCAGGATGTAAGGTATCTTACATCTGGTTTTTGTTCACTCAACCAGGGTTCATAGTTAAAGAGCTGCCTGAGTTAGGTTTGGTGTGTACCAGGCAGGTTTGGAGCTGACTAAGCTGTGTTTTAGGTTATCTGATTAAAGTCTGGGGCTACATATAGTCAGCTTTTTGTGTTTTCCGCATTTATTTGACTAAAGATGGGAAAAATTGTTTAGGAATTTGCAAGTTCAACCCCAGTAGATCATAATTTAGACCTCCTCTTAAAATAAATGCTGTGAAAGAGAAATAGCAGAATTTAGTCAAAAAACACAATTAAGCAATCACAAATTTAGTACTAGTCAACATAAATTCCGACTTGGAAAAAACAGTTTTGAACAAAAACCAGTCGGCTATATATTACACAAATCTAAGCTTGGGGTAGTGGTTGATGGTCTTTACTGCGTTCCAAAGATCCATCAGAAGTGCACTTTTTGACTGCAAAGAGTACTAGAAGAGTGATGATGAAGATTAAGTTGATGCCTGAAAGTAACAAATTTGATATAAAATTTAAATTTTCCGAAATTTTTTTTCGGAAAAAATGTTTTCCCCCTGAAACCAGTATTAATGGACCGCGTACCCAGATCTGTTATTTTTCCATCCACTTAATGCGGACAAATTTTGGAGCAATTTCGTAACACACCCCTCATGTTACCCAACGATTGAAAGCTTAGAATGTTAGCTACACAATGGTGTAAAAATTTCTTGGTTTAGTTCACAGAAATGTATTTGTTTTGAATAAAATAGCCTCGAATCAATTCATCGATTTATTGGAAAATATTCAAAGTGATTCGAGGCTATTTTAATTAAAATATATGCATTTTGGCTCTATACGCATTCGCGCCCACCCCGAAAAAAATATGCCTTGGTCCCCCCTGTTGTTTTTTTGCTTTTTTTCATGTTTTTCATGTTATTATAGATTCTCGCAATTCCTCGTGTTAAATGTATTTCTCAGCTAATGAAAGGTGTCTGTCGGACTATAATGAAGAAGGTCAATTAATTTCTGCTGCTGCCATCACTCTCCGAGATATCTTTGCCATGGACAAAATTCAACACTATGGTGTTTGTTTGAGTTGGTGATTTAAAATTAGTATGGACAATAAAATATTTGCGTGGCTTGACTTCAAAATTTAAAAAAAAAACAACAGAGGGGACCAAGGCAAAATTTTGCAAAAAAAGCAAAAAAAACAGGGGGGACCAAGGCATATTTTTTTCAGGGTGGGCGCGAATGCGTATAGAGCCTACATTTTTATAAACTAAATCAAGAAATTTGCATGCCATCTTGTAGCCAACATCCTAAACTTTCAATTGTGGGGTAATATGAGGGGTCTGTATGAAATTTATTGAGGGTGTATACCGAAATTTACTGAGGGGTGTGTTCCGAAATTCGGCCAAATTTTGGGTTGATATCGAGATTTTCGGATGTACAGTTAAACTTCGATTTCGCGACTTCTCTCAGGTTCGTTCCCCAGCTAAGTCCGACACTTTTTTAATCCATTTTAAAAGCTTTTGCCAGTTGTTTTAAATTCTGGCAAAAATTTAGCAGAGATACCGAATTTGGTATACATCCAACTAAATACAAAAACTGACTCAATACACCGACTCGATACATTGACAGCTGGATACACCAACTAGATACATTGGCAACTGGATACAACGACTGGATACACTTTTTATATGTAGTTTTTACGCGTTATCTTGAAATAAAAATTGTCAATCCTTATTCATAGCAACCCAGCTGGTCTTCGGAAAAGGCGATGGGATCTTGATCCAATTCTCTGTGAATGAACCTTTTCGACGTAAGTCATAGCGAAAACTAAAAAAGCTAAAGTAAATGACATGCGTCAACCAAAGAAACGACACAGCTTTCATAAAAAAAAACCCGTGAAAAAAGGGGATAAAATGAATACGTAAAACAATTTCTAAAAAGTGTATCCAGTCGGTGTATCGAGTCAGTTTCTGTTCAGTTCCCTAATATTAATGTCACTCGCACCTCTATAGCAATCACCTCAAAATAGTTGAAAACCACCAGAAATATGAAAATAGAATTCTAAAAGATCCAACTTACCAGCTATAATGGTGGTTGTCCACGGGAAGCCAATGGACTGCACACTCAGACCACCCAGGGTGGGTCCAATGAAGGCACCAAAGGCAAAGGCCGACTGGAACACTCCACTCACACAGCCATAGGTCTGGAACGAGTCATCATATCCATTCTCCTTGACCGCATCAAGACAGTTCTGGAAAGTAGGGATGTACAGAGCTCCTGCAGCTATACCTAGAACAGCCAGGGCTATGCCAATGGTCACGATGTTTCTGCAAGTTAACTGTGTGAATTTGACCTTGGTAAAAAAAAGCAAAAACCCACTTTTCAATGTTGAACAGAGGAGAAGGACCAACAAATATCATGGAGAAAACTGTAGCTGTGGATCCAAACAACATGAGCGCATTGCCTGCAAATGAAAGAATTCTGTATAAATTAGGAGTGACACATAATCTGGGATGTTAAACAGTCAATACAGCCATAAAGTCAACTTTCATACAGTCAACCATACAGCAGACTCTCGATAAACCAGCACTCCGATAAACCAGCACTCCGATAAACCAGCTCGATAAACCAGCACTTCCAGTAAGCCGGCACTGTAAAAAGGCCTGATTTGGCTGGACGACAAAGAAATTCAACAAATCTTGCCCCTATGAACAGCACTCCAGGCTGTTACCCAGGGATGTCGGTCTATCTAGAGTCGACTGTAGTCGATTTCACTTCCATTGGCCCTCTAAAATTTTCTGAGCCTCCGCACGCGTTTCAAAAATTTTCGCTTCCATCTAGCGGCTGCGCCGGCGGAAGCGTCGAAGCAACTATGGGTATGGTACCACTTTTTTTTGGGAAATTTTGGATGTTTTTTTTGATAAAAGATTTTTCTGATTGACTAGAATCCCCTCAGAATTAAAGAGAGGAATTCAAGAAATAGGCTTATGAGCTATGACATAAGTAGGATGGTCGTCACTAGAAATCTTGGCACTCTCACTTTTGACTATACCTCGACAACTATCACTTTTCAAAAAATTATGCTTTGTGATTCAGATTTTTTTAGAAGTTTCGCCTACTAGCAAGCATAAGTATTTACACATAAAATGGGTACTTTTATTCAGAAGAATCAAAACTTAGCGCAAAAAGCTCGTTACGCTTTTTAGGTGGCTCGTTACGCTTTTTAGGTTACCTACGCTTCGTCCACCCTCTTCAACTTTTCTAATCTAATTTACAGAAGACTAAAAATATTAAAGCTATCTAGAAATCGTATTTTCGCATACCCTCAGTAAGACAACCCCAAAAATTTCGTGGATATTAAGCACTCATCCCTGCAAAACCCTGTGTGATCAGGAAATTTCCTCGCTCATCTACGACCAATCTACCCCCAGTAACGTCAACCATAGAAAACTTACAACAATGCCATTTGTCAAGGAGAAGACCTGCAAATACACAATTAATGAACCGAAAAGAGCCAAAATAATAGGTAACTTACCCCAAAGTGGTGCTGTAATAGTGTAGATACCACCACACAACAGGAACATCAAGCCAACCATGATGGTGGACAGATTAAACTAAATTGTGCTTATTATTGTCAGAACATAGGATTATACAATAAGCGATGTTACCGAGGACAAGTGATCTGCCAGAGTGGGGTCGAAGAAAGACAGAGATATGGCACAGATGACCACTGCGAACACCATGATCCAAATGACTGGAATTTTCAGCATTGACAACATCCCCATGGCATCTTCGGAAGGCTCATCTGAAAATGGGTTGAGAGTTGGGAAATGTACAATTCTGGTGTTCTTCAATAATTCTCAAAGCTTGATTTCACCTTCTCAAAATTGCGAAACTTCGGGGTTTTGAAGAACCGATCAACAAAATCAAATGCCCCGCAATATTCCAACAGCTCTATCTTGGCAAAACAATTTTCCTCGGTTTCATTTATTGTACTGGTTTACTTTTAGTGAAATTGCTGATCTTCTACTGCATCTTCTATGCCTGCCTTGCTGCTTTCTGGTTGTGTTTGTTCGGTTTGCTGTATGTGACGCTCGATCCGAATTCTCCAAGGTACTCGGGTAGAGGATCAATTATCGAATTAAAGCAAGGTAGGTTCTTAGAATTTAAGTAGTATGAAGTGGTACCCGATAAATTTAGGTGTTGGTATTGGGGGATTCGGTACTTTTCGGTTATCCGGGGAACATTTGTGAACTTTGTTTTTTATTATTCGACAGCCGTACTATGATCAATTCCTAATTCGCGTTCACACCATTTGATTGAGGTCAATTCGAATGCCCAACTACATAACAAAAGATGTGAGAAATAAAGATAAATAAGGTATGAATACCTGTAAAAAAGCAGATAATTGTTTCAAAGAAATAATGTTCCCCGGATAACCGAAAAGTACCGGGGATTCAATGACGAAAATGCTTGAATGACGAAGAAGGGCTATATTGTTGTACTATGTTTGTTATTGACATTGATAAAGTCTTCAGATTGTGGTTCATTCTACCTTTCATGATCAGTTATGCTCTTTCTTTGTTGATAGCGTCACGCTGGTTTTCATATCACAGACAGAGTTGATGTGTGATCTCTGGCGCTAAAGTCTTGAATGCTCTAGTGTCTAGCGTAGTCTTTTGCCAAAGTCACAAGTTAGATTTGATGATGAGTATTTTGTGCGTTTTGTCTGTAGAATTTTGCCTAACCTCTTGTTGGCATATTTGGAATCTCCGAATGGCTTGTAATGAGAATTTTCTTTAATCCGGCTTTATTGGCTGCTTAATGTTTAACAGTGTTCGACGGGAAACCATATACCATCACCTGACTGGTCTTGTGTATCATATTGTGGCGCCGAAAATTCGGGCACTTAAAAAGGTTTGTGTAGGTAGCTTGTTTCTCTATAGTCTCGATGTGTGGGCGTTAGAGTTGATAAAAATTGTAATCGTCGGCACGCCGAAATTTTGAGTAACCACTTAGAGACACGGTTTTTTTTTAATCAGTCCTGTGTAATCAGGCGCTTGCGAATCGAAAATTGTAACGAGCGGAAGCTCTGATACAACGGGAAACTTTGAATCTACAGATTAGGTGTCCGGTTTTTTAAATATTTTTAGCGATAGTTTTTACAAGTCATGACGCGCAGTATTAGCCCTGTTTTCTGAACGATACCTTCGATTTCTTCCACCAAAAAGTAAGATAACACAGTGGCCAGAATGAGACAGGCTCCAAGGACAAGGAAGGGAAGTTGGAAGCCACCATACTCGTACAGCACTGATCCTGCAAATACAAAGAATTCTGAATTATTAAGTTGTTGTCGCGAAATTGAATGATCACCAATGACGGGACCAGCAGTGTAGCCGAGTCCAGCAAAAGTTTCCATAATGCCTACTATCTAAATAAAGTTTAATTGTTTTGGGGTTTTTGTAAATTTTTCGCTTACTGTTGCAATCCTGCCTGGAAAACACTTAGCGCTGATCGCAAAAGAGCTGGTCACAAAGCAAGCATCTCCCAACGCTTCTGCACACCGAATCAAAAATGAGGCCCAGAAGAATATTCTACCCGCTGGCAATAAGTTGAGGAATCTGAGAGAAGAAAAATTATAGGATAAGCCAAAATTTAGCTGTTTTCCCTAGCATGATCCAAGCCTCGTAATCACTATGAAAACTAGCTGGCTGCAGAACCGGGTGATTACGTTCACGGGTTTTAAAATAAGTTATTTGGGAATGGGAGGCGGTACGTGCGCCAAATTTTATCCCTCGATGGTGCTCCTCCGTCAGGATTGTATTTTTCGTTTGATGTATGCCTTATTTTCCTTATTTTTTAGTTGGTGTCACCACCCCACGCCCGTTTCACAAATGCCCTCAAATACCCGGTCTACTTCACCTCCAAATTTTGGTCCTCTATACTCGTGAATTAGGTTCAACACACTCATGAGTTTGCTCCACCCGGTATAGTCCCGTCAACCTAGTCCTAGTCCCGTCAACCTTGTACCTGGTCATCTCAAACCGTCAATCTCTTCCAACTCCTAGTGCTCACCACCTGTGAATCCGGCATATTTCACACCTAAAGTCGGGCGCACCCCTAAATCCGATTCACTTTACGTTCAAAGTCGGTCGCACTCCCAAATCTGGTTTATTCCACTCTTAAACCCCAATGCATTTCGGCCTAAAACCTGCTTCACTTTAACCTCAAAGTCAGTCTAATCCACCAAAAGAAAAAAGCCTACCCAAAGGCAATGGCAGTGACTCCAGTGACAAGAAGGCCAATAGAAAACATTCGTTTGGAGCCGAGCACCGGCATCTGAAACACAAAAGATAAAATAAAATCATTTTAGCGAATTCTTACATATTTTCCTAGAATAGGTGCGGTCACAAACATCACTAATTCAAATACCCCAAAGACAATCCCGATTTCAGAGGCGTTCATTTCCTTGTGTCGAGCCTGAAAATTGTTTTAATACGAAAATAACCAAAAAAGGCACATACCTCAGCTGGATAGAAAGGGGCAATACAAGAGAAAGCAACTGTGGAACACAAATTAGCAACGGCTAGCATAGCGACGGTGGCCCACTGCTTCTTGGTCAAGTCTGAGAATCGGGTATACGAAGAGGAGCCACTACTACTGCTACTTGAAGACGACGATAAATTGTTGGCTGAGGCACTGCAAATTAATGGGATTGTTGAACATGTTTTGCATTCCAGGGTAAGCGAAATTTCGACCCGCCCCGGAGGGGTCAATTTTTTTCGGCCCGGGGCGTGAGGGATTTTGAAAATTACGGTCAGAAGCGGTATACATCCAACTGGATACAAAAACTGACTGGATACATCGACTAGATATGTTGACAAGTGGATACACCGACTCGATACACAGAAAAATCATTTTTGGAGGATAAGTCCAAGTAGTGCCCGAATTTTGTTAAAAAAATACAAAAACAGTATTTTAGGGTAAGTTGGACATGCTCCACTCAATAAATTTTTAATAAATTGGCCTCAAACCTAATTTCTAGACCTAAACTTGGTTAGAAAACTCTGGAAATAATATGTACCCAATTGATTTTAGGCTTAGGGTAGATCAGCGTATTTTAGGACGGACTCAAACATTTATCCCGAACAACAAAAAAGTAATACAAAGCATTTATGAGTCCGTTATGCGCCTAAGTGTATCGAGTCGGTGCACCCAGTTAGTTTTTGTATCCAGTACATAAGTGTATCCAGTACATCCGTACATAAACCCGCCCCTAACTCAGAAATAGCTTTAACTTTTTTCTTCTACAGTCGGGTCTCTAATATCCGACACTCAAGTTCGTTCCCACCTAGGGTCCGACACTTTTTTTAGCTCTATTTTCGAAGTCTTTGGCAAATGTGATTTGCCAGTTTCAAATATCGCAGGATTCTGATTTTGCCGAATGTTTTTCAAATCCTTCAGGTTGCGTAAGACCCGCGGGTCTCGGCTATCCGACACCCCTTTTAAAAATCAGGTGTCGGATAACCGAGACCCGCGGATCTTTACGGCAACCTGAAAGGATTTTGGAAAAACGATCGGCAAAATCAGAATCCTTGCGATATTTGGGACTAGACTTCGAAAATAGAGCTAAAAAGTGTCGGACCCTAGGCGTGAACGAACTTGAGAGAGTGTCGGATAAACGAGACTCGACTGTATTACAAAAATTCAGTGGCCATTCTGTAGCCAAATAACACGCCTACAAAATGAGTGGATTGGCGATTTAGAGCTGCACTTAAATGCGCTCCACGGGTATCCGACTCCAGAGTGTGGATCTGCTCAATTTATTTATTATATTATTATTATTATTTATTTATTTACATTTTTAACGGTATTTATTTTATCGACAACTGATTTTGTAGCTGTGTATCTTAGCTACAATATCACACCAACTACAAAATTTTTCAATTCTAGGTCTTTTCAATTTCAGTGAATTTTCCAATTCTAAAGTTGTGTCCATTTCCGAGTTAGGGAATATCAAAAATCATTGTGCACGTTACCAAATCTTCGCTCTTTTTTTGAGCTCGGACCGGTCGGTGAAAAATTTGACCTGCTGAGCCTATTCACAGGCATGGCCTACTTACCTTAATTCTGCCTGCTCGGCATCTGGCTGGGAGTCCCGGCCCGGGACCCAAATATAAAAACCAACCTTTCTTCATCTTCCTCGTCACTTGAGCTCTCCTCTTCAGTTTCTACCACTTCCTGAGATGAATCCACCTTAAGCTTGACTTCCACTGGGGCCTTTTTGACCTGGACAGCTCCATACTTGGTGTTACCCACTATTTTGACGGCAGCATTGCTGAAATTGACTGCAGCAGGCCCAGCAGCACCTGCCGCAGTAACATTATTGTTATTGTTGTTTGTTTCTGGCATAGAACTGGTGATAACAGCTGCTGTGGTGGCTCTACGACGATTTTCAGCGGCAGCTCGGCCATCCACTGATATCTGGGTGGCCAGGGTGGGCATGAATGGTGACAAAATGATTGGTCTGGAAATTAAAATTTTTTACGGTCTTTGCTAATTTTATTTTTTGGAGAATCATAAGGTTTTTGGCTAGGAGGCAGATCTTTGGAGTCTTTGAAAAAAAAATTGTTCATCCGGCCACATCTCGTGGCGGTAAACAATCTTTGGTCGCCATGGAGTGCTTGCACGCCGTTTGTCCATTTTTCCCCATATTGTTTGATTTCGCGCCTTTTTAAAAAATTTTCGATATAAGAGTATCTCCAAAAGTTCGTTCCTGCCTAAGGTCCGACACATTTTCGCCTCAATTTTCCTAAACCTTTGCCTGATAATATTGGCTGTCTATTCCAAAAAATCACAAGCATTTAGATTTTGGTGGTCGTTCTTGATGAAAATTAAGATTTCCCCCATTAATACCCGCTGGGGCTATAGTGAAGAATAGGGTTCCAAAAGTCATCTTGGTCCCCCCTCTTGTTTTTCGTAGAAACTAGTTTGGTCCTATAAATTTTAATAAAAAACAGCTTGGTCCCCGACGCCATGGCTGATGTGTTTTGTTTGTGATCATTTATAAAAATGTCAAAAAAGCAGGATTTTGTTTTTCCCGTAGAATCCTTCCCTTGCAACATTTCAATGAGATTTTTTTGCATTTGATAGTACTCTCTTAGGGCTACACAATGAGCCCAAAATCACCTACATATGTTTGTAAAACTTTTGTAAAATTGGAGTCTCCAAAATGGGGTCATTTTTACCCAACTTTGAGTTATTTGCATTTTCGCACAAGTAAAAGTGCAAGTTCGTAAAAGCAAATTATATAATAAAATGTAGCCCTGTCATTCCTCTATCTAACGTATATTTTAGTTTTTATATGTCATTGTAAAATTTCGAAATTATGATTATAATTTTTTGTGTCGAAAAAATGAGTAAATTTTAAAAATCGCTATTTTGTCCCACTTTTTCACGCTTTTTGCCTAAAGTCAAAAAGTAAATCGGATTCAGCATTAAATTCTGCGCCAGAACCAGCCGGTCTCACCGGCGGGCCTGGGCGTGTTAATAAAAAACAGCTTGGTCCCCCCTGTTGTTTTTACAAATAAAACAACAGGGGGGACCAAGCTAATTTTTGGAACCCTATTCTTCACTAGCGCCACCCGCTGGTCCCGATGTAACGTACCTTTTTTATGAAAATAAGGGCAAGTTATATATGACACATGGGTCTATACAGCGAAAATGTTCAGTTTAAAAAAAAATAATCGGCAAGATCGGAATCCCTGCAAATTTTCGTACTGGACTGACGAACAGGGCTGTGCAAACATCCGGAGGTGGATGTTTGACCTCCACCTCCACCTCCAGGCCGGATGTTCGGAGGTGGACGCGGAGGTTCAATTTTTTTGGTGCGGAGGTGGATGTTTGAATAAACATCCGCCTCCGGAGGTCGGAGGTGGAAGTGGAGGTGGCGAAAATTTGAACATCCGAACCTCCAACCCATCTCCGTTGAGATGTGTCAAAAATTTAAAAAATGAAACTCCCGCCTTTTTAAATTTCTTGGCATTTTGTTTAATTACGAAACTTCTCATTTCAGTGATTGAAGAAAACCCATCGTGGTTTGGCAGACTTGGTAGTCAGTTACAGTTGAATAAAGTATTATCACCAAATTACGTGAAGGTTAATGGAGGTGGATGTCGAAAAACTTCCGGATGTTGGATGTTGACGTGGAGGTTAAAAAAATTTTCGCTGGAGGTGGATGTCGGACGTGGAGGTTCAACTTTTTTTGGGTATGGAAGTGGATGTTTGGGTAAACATCCACCTCCGGATGTTGGAAGTGGAAGCGGAGGTTCAAATTTTTGGGGGTGGAAGTTCGGATGTTGACGTGGAGGTTTGTTTTTGAGCTGCACAGCCCTGCTGACGAATCAGTTTTGGCAAAAAAATTCAAAAAACCGATCAAAAACCGATAGTGACGAACTTGACGGGGTAGCTTATCGGAACTTGACTGTAGCACGTACCGTTTGATATCAAGCAATTGGATGGCCTCATCCGCCCCACTGTTTGCCTGACAGCCATCCATATGGTCATTTGATAGCGAATAATGTTACAGTGGATTACGCACACCAACAAGTACACTTATGACTTATGAAAAAGTTGTTTGCGAGCTAATAAACAATATATGTGTAGTCAAGTTGCAAAATATTATGATCGTCTACTAGAGTAACACAAGATGCAACTTTTCAAAATACACACAGTCTGTCCACCACCATATCAAAGAAAGACGAAAAAGAGCGATGATGAATGCTTTTGTGCTCCAACTAGAAAAATTTTTGGTGCGAAAATATGTTTCAAACCCAGTCCAAAGTTCGTTTTTCAATGAGCAGCCGAAAATTTCCACTGGTTTTTTCATCTAAAAAACTCCGTGTTCATCATTGATTTTTCGCTTCGTCAGAAGAGGCACTCAATGGGGTGTTACGGAAGTTTTTTAAACAAAAGTATATTTTTCAAATTTTTTGACCATTTTCGAAAATTTTCATTTTGCCCAATGCTTATTGTTATGTTGCAACGAAAAGCAAAGAAGATTTGGAGTCCTAAAAAGTACAAGTCTTTTGTACAGTCAAATTTTTACTTATCGGAACCAGCCTGGGGTCTGACACACTTTGGCTCAAGAGTTCTTGGCTCACTCTGTAATTTATTTTTTTAATTGCTATAAATTGCTATATTTAAGTTCTCAAATACGTTAGCAAAACCACCTATTTGATTGTAAAAAGGAGCGCTCAACATATAGTCTAGTCTCGTTCATCCGACACCCCCTCAAGTCCGACACTTTTTTAAGCCAATTTTTAAAATGTTTTTCCAGTTGTCTTTGGTTGTTTTAGTCTAATATCGCAGGATTCTGATTTGCTGATCGTTTTTCCAAAATTTTACGGTATAAAGACTCGTCTCGTTTATCCGACACCTCTTTTTAATGATCGGGTGTCGGATGAACGAGAGCCGTGGGTCTTTATGGCACCGTAAAAGGATTTCGGAAAAACGATAGCAAAATCAAAATCCTTACAATGTTTCGGACTGAGCTGACCAAAGACAACTGGCAAAAGGCTTCAAAAATCGAGCTAAAAAAGGTGTCGGACCCTAGGTGGGAACGAACTTGAGGGGGTGTCGGATAAACGAGACACGACTGTAAAGGTAATACCGTATTTATTCTAATAGAACGACACTCCCTATTTCAAAATCGTGTTCTATTGTGAACCCCTTGAATTTTCCCGGGCAAATTACCCCTTATTTTGTAGCCAGTGAGATGAGCTACAAATTGAGGTGGAATTTGCCGGGGAGCAGTCTTCAAAAAGTGGGTTAAAAACACGATTATCAAGCACACGATTTTGAAGTAGGGGGGTGTCGTTCTATTAGAATAAATACGGTATTTAGCAGAGGGGGGGCAAGGCATTTGAATAGGTGAATTTTATTTGCTTTGGGGAAAAGGGCATGTTTTTGGAGGTCACAAATAGTGCGACCAAAAGCCCTTGTTAGTGAGAATTTCCTTTTTTTAAATTGTTCTTCCCTTTTTTGATGGCTGTATGTGAAGTGTCCCGGCAAATCCGTGAATTTACCCGGTTAATTTGTAAAAGCTTTTATTCTTGGTCATTTTTTTCCAATTTTTAAATTTTTTTGACTAGCGTGTAGTGCAGGATCTAAGCTTTCTTGCAAGCTATCATCTGACCAAATCAGGTTTCAAAAAGTTGGAGGTAAAAGTCTTTAAATAGAGCAAATTTTTTCCAAAATTTGCTCCATGTAAAGACCTTTTTCTCCAACTTTTTTTCAACTTTAATAACTAGTCCTATCATAATTTTAAAACGACCACCAACACTCGGGCGGGTAGGTAGACCAGCAGACAGCCAATCACAGATTTGTGGGCAATTTTCAAATATTTGCTGTCATTTTTCAGAAATTTGGGGTCAGAATAAAAATAAATAACACCTGTCTGACCTTTGTAAACTCAAAAAATTGTAATTTTTGTGTGATTTCAGTACCTACCAATCCAAATTTTTTTGAACAATTAAAAATGCAATCCCTACCTCATTTTGCGTAGATCGGTATCACTGTGCGTTCTCCTCCTGGCTTTCTTGGCCCTTTTGCTGGAGTGTCGATGGTGGTGGGATTGGTCTCCAGCAGGCACCCGTCTTCTCCGCCGACGTCCCTCGTTGTGGAATCTCGAGGTGGATGGTTGTGAGAAGCGTTCTTGTTGCAATTCCTCGCTCCCACCCAAATTTTCTGCACATTCCTCCAGTCCTCGAAGTGATCCAGCCAGATCCTCGCCTCCCGAAGTACATCCTTGGTTCGGATCAGTGATGAGGACTGATGGCAAAGAACTAGATTCCGTATTTAAAAGTCTGTCGGTAAATGGCATATTATTGCTAAAGCAATTTAAGTATAATATTTTAATCTTTTACATAATTAACAAATGTTCTGGGCAACATGACAATCCAACTTGGCATTGGGGATACACAGGTAAATTGTTTAATTTTGCATTTTGTCTTCGTAAAAGGTTTTTTTAGAAAATGTCCGTTCACCCAGCCGGCGTAAAAGCCCAAGTGCACCCCCTCTCGAAATATTTTTGTATTTTTAGTCATTTTCAGCTGAAAATTTTTTTTGAGGCACCCAGTAAGCCGGACTCAGCAATCCGAATATAGCAGAATTTGAAATATTAGTCGTTGAGATATGACCTAAGTTGAGTGAAGTTAAATGGTCATTTTTAAAATATTGACACTCCAACTTTAGGTCATATCTCAGCGACTAAGTATTTTTTTCAAATTCTGCTTCATGATTCGGATTTCTGAAGAATTTTCGCTTACTAGAGTGCTTCAGAATAAAAATTTTCAGCTGAAAATGGGTACTTTTATTTTAAAATACAAAAATTCTACGGGGGTCGATGATGCACTTGGGATCCTGCCCCAGCCGGAATCGAACCATCACATTTTTCAAAAACTGGAATGCCGTGATACCCCGACCACTCAGCCACTGAAACCTCTTTCGACAGCAGACTACAAACAATTAAGTATCAAACAACTTTGTAATTCGGCTGAAAATCTTTTACGTGCAATTTTATTATGAAAGTTAGAGAAAAACATAAAATATTTTTGTAGTCAGAAGCTAGATCTTGGTAGTAGGAAGTTTCTCAAGTTTAATTTTGACAATTATCTTTTGGACAGGGTGACTGAGGCATATTTTTTTCGACTTTTTTTGGCTAAATTACACTTTACGCTATCCTCCGAAAATTGCATTTCAACATCTTGTGAAGTTTTTTGGGGCTATCGCAACGATAAAAAACTAATGGAAAGCCGATTTTCTCACAAAAATGAGAGACTAACCTATTTCAAAGCAATTTTTAGGCGCATGCTCGTTTCATTATTGTACGAACTAACGACCATAAATTAGGCTAGCGCTTCCTAATACACTATAGCTAGGGTTGGCGGTTCGGGTACAGTCTAGTCTCTAATATCCGACACCCCCTCAAGTTCGTTCCCACCTAGGGTCCGACACCTTTTTTAGCTCGATTTTTGAAGCCTTTTGCCAAATGTGATGCGCCAGTCTAGTCCCAAATATCGCAAGGATACTGATTTTGCCGATCGTTTTTCCAAAATCCTTTCAGGTTGCCAGGCGCTCAACATACAATCTAATCTCGTTTATCCGACGCCCCCTCAAGTTCGTCCCCACCTAGGGTCCGACACTTTTTTTTAGCTCGATTTTTGATATAACCCACCCAAAGCAGTAGACCGGCATGGAACAATTTAATAGGTTTTCGAGTGTGTAAGATTTTCCGACTAATTTTGCTTCAAATTTTAGCAAAAAGATCCGAAAAATGTTTTTCATTTTCCTGTAAAATTTTAAAATTTTTTCGACATTTTTGTTTTTATTACATATTGTTTTTATTACAAAGAAATGATTCAAAATAATTTTTTCCTCATCAATAATTATAGCTTTATCACGTGGTCAAATCTCGTGCAATTTTTTCTTATTACAAACCGCCATTTTTTAACTCCCGGAAAAATCAGGAAATTTTGGGTGGATCCTAAAATTTTTGGCTGCTATAATCTAAATCTAAAAAGTGAATTTGGTAAATTTCCTGACAGTCAAATGCTATTGAAAAAATGTAGGCTGAAATATTGGTCCTCAGGGGTTGGTGCATGCAGCCATTGGGTTCGTGGGTGTTTATACGAAAAAGACCATATTTATGTATGGGTTGCAAAATTTTTGATAAATCAAAATTGGGACTCAATTAATTGCTGGGTTTGAAAATCGAAATTCTGACTGCACAATTTACGATTTGAAACCCATCGGTTAATTATTAAATGATTACTTCGCGAAACAGAAAATTTATTAATTAACCGATGAGTTTAAAATCGTAAATTGTGGAGTGAAAATTTCGATTTTCAAACCCAGCAATTAATTGAGTCCCAATTCTGATTTATCAAAAATTTTGCAACCTATACATAAATGTGGTCTGTTACGTATAACCACGCACGAACTCATGGACCAACCCAATATTAGATAAAGGTTAAAATTAATTTCCGTCTCTAAATAAATGATTTCTGGCACTAAAATTTTTTTGACATTTTTCTTAAGATTTTGTTCAAATTTTTTAAATTTAGGTTTTCTAAAAAAAACGTTAATTTTTCGAAAACCTCTAAATCTCTACAATGTTAAAATTATTCAGTGGAATTAGATAGCTTATTAGAAAACCAACATTCAGGGTTACATGCTAGTGCAAGAAAATTTGAAAATTTTGAACAAAATCTTAAGAAAAACTGCAAAATAAAATTTAGTGCCGAAAATCATTTATTTGAAAGGGAAACTAGTCATAGCCTTAGACAAAATACAGCAAATGTTTATAGTTTGTAAACGACCATGCACCCAAATTTTACTGATGCCTAACTTTTGGCTCAAAACTGGAAAATTTACTATAGTATGCCTAATTTAATAGAATAGATTAATTCAAAAAATCTATTTTGGTTAAAAAGCTCTGACTAATCTATATTTACAACAAAGCAATCAGCGTAGTTTTCGAAAAAAGCAAACAATCGCCTTGTTTCTCTCTGTATCTATCTTTAATGCAAAAGAGAAATAAAGTTGGAGAAATGGAATAAGCAGACATTTCATAAAAAAGGGCAAAGCGTTTGTAAACAAAATTAAAAATCGATTCTGTCTTCATAGCATAAAAAATGTTTTAGAATAAGGATTTGTTAAAAGTGGGGTTTCGGCCAGCAGGTGGGCCAATTTAAAAAGGGGCCCTATGTGAGAATAGGATTGTTTTTTTGCCTTGGTTCCCCTTTTGTTTTTTTTTGCCTTGGTCCCCCTTGTTGTTTTTTTGCCTTGGTCCCCTGTTGTTTTTTTGCCTTGGTCTCCCTGTTGTTTTTTTTGCCTTGGTCCCCCTTGTTGTTTTTTTTTGCCCTGGTCCCCCTGTTGTTTTTTTGCCCTGTCCCCCTGTTGTTTTTTTTTGCCCTGGTCCCCCTGTTGTTTTTTTTTGCCCTGGTCCCCTGTTGTTTTTTTGCCCTGGTCCCCCTGTTGTTTTTTTATGAACTTGTGTTCTTTTCAACTTGTATTCCAATTTATTTTCTTTCGTCCATAACCGTCGTCTCATTTTAGAGCTCCAATGGTGCGCAAGGTATTGGTTGAGAAGCCTTCACATTTGTTTGTACGGATGCGCAATGAAATGCCTTCCTTAGTGACAGTTCTAAGTTGAATATTTAAGATACTAAATTTTGGAGTGCAAAAATACCTGGCAAATGTTGATTTGTGGCGGATGATATAGTGCTTATAACCTAATGGACGCCTTAATTTCTTTCCCAACTTTCGATAAGCCGATAAAGATTTGATTAAAAATTCATAAAAAACAACAGGGGGACCAAGGCAAAAAACAATCCCATTCTCATATAGGGCCAAAAAAGGGTACTTCTGCCGTTTACACGCCCCCTCATATTTTTCGAAATTTCGAATTTTTGCGACGTTTTTGAATATTTTTGTTTGTCGTCCGTTGCTTTTTCATTTCTCTCTGTTTTTTGTTTTCTCTTGCTGTTTTACCAAAATTTACCAAAATCTCATATTCCTAACGTTATTTTATTTAACGTTAACTTCCAGAGGGATACAGCCATATGACCGTCAACCATTCAGTGAATTTTGTGGACCCGGAAACTGGCACACATACTCAAGCTATCGAATCGATCTGGCATATATACAATTTACAGTGGATGTAACTGAAGTGTCCCGGCTAATTTTTGAAACCTGGTTTTCTCGGTGGATATATAATTAATTTTTTATTTTTGTTATAACAGCTTGTAGCCCTACTTTTCTAGTTTCTAACATGTTATCAACTGACCTGTTATAAATTCGAACACATTGAGAAAAGCTAGTTTTTATGAAATAACTACTTGTTTCATGTAAACTAACTTTTCTCAATGTGTTCGAATTTATAACAGGTCAGTTGATAACATGTTAGAAACCAGAAGAGTAGGGCTACAAGTTGTTATAAAAAAAATAAAAAATTAATTATATATCCACCGAGAAAACCAGGTTTCAAAAATTAGCCCGCAAAATTCAGAAATTAGCCGGGACATTTCAATTTGATCCATTCACAGTCAACCCTCGATTTAACGACACCCCAAAAAATTCGTTCCTACCTTGGGTTCGACACTTTTTTAGCTCGATTTTTGAAGCCTTTTGCCAGTTGTCTTTGGTCAGTTCAGTCCGAAACATCGCAAGGATTCTGATTTTGCCGATCGTTTTTGTGAATGACAACAGTCATGCCGAAAAGACCCGCGGGTACTCGATTTAACGACACCCTTTTTTTAAATAGGGTGTCGTCAAATCAGGGATGAGATCTCAAATTTTTGAAATTAAGGACATTTGCTCAAAATAAGGACATTTAGGGTATTTTTGACGAAATAGTGCTTATCAGAACTTATTGCCGTTTTCGCGCCAGAAAATAAGATTTTGACGTAAAATCTTTAAAAATAAGATTTGGAGTCCCCTGAATAAGGACAAATCCTATTAATAAGGACAGATCACATCCCTGCGTTAAATCGTGCTTGCTTTTCTATTTTCCAGCTTTTCTTCACGGATTCATGTTCAGCATGGCCTATTTATATAGAAACTGCTATTTAAAGTCCAGCTCGCTGCCTAATTTCAAATTCCGTTCGAGACAACAAACATTTGAATTGTCAGAAATTCAATTTCTTAATACGAGGACGGCGAAGCGGTACACTGGTTTATTTTAATATAGTTTTAAACGTAGATCATTTTTCTAAGTACTTTTATAGTTCCCCCTCCATACTCGGATTTTTTGAAAAGTGACCCAAGATCACTTCCTGAACTTGTTTTTTCTGCTTTACTCGATAAAAGAAAGATTTCTGGACACTTTCTGATTGTAAAATTTTCAATTTTGTCAAAAAATTTCACCTCCCATCCCTCAGGGACAGAGGGTATTTTAAGGTATTTTAGAGTCATTTTAGGGTGATTTATCACATTTTTCTTGCTGGAGCTGTGCAAAAAGACTCTCAAAATGCATTTTTGATCAAGAGTCTTGCTCGGAATCAAGTCTAAGGTAAGTGAGTGCGCGCATCTCTAACCCAACAAGCTCCGTGCGCCCCCGAAGGGAGTATACCACTCTATCCCCCTTGACAATCAACATCCAACGCATAGCGCCACCATTTTTTCACCAGTCAAATTTCCACTCAAGAGCATGCCATAGCTGTGTATAACTGCACAATACCTGGTCAATACCTGTAAAAAAATTCAAGAACTACAAAATACGCGAAAAATCAGCATAAAAATTAAACAGAACCCAGTCAGAAATTACAGGATAAGAGGTGAAACAGGGGGATAAAAACGAAACACCACAAAATTTTCTCCCTTTTGGCCTATTTAATCCCTTTGCCCATCTATGGTGCATAGTCAGTTGGTGTAAAACTCTTTTTATCATTTTGTAGTCCTGGGATTTTCCTACACAAAGTGGAAAAAAATTGTTAATCGCTGCAACATTTTAACTATCTACACATGAGCCCACCGCCGATTGCCGGCATCTTCCTCTTACTTTCACTCTCCACCGTTTCAATTTTTGGCGCTTCCGGATAGACTTCCATTTCAGCGATTTTCGGCATATTTTCCTAACTATCGCTTGATTCGCTTGAGCTAATCATTTTGGTATCTGAACAAGAAAATAAATTAATCCATCGAAGGAAGGCGAGGACGCAACAATTTTCGTTTTGCGAATTTTCGTTTCGCCAATTTTCGTTTTGCCAATCTTCCTCTAGCCTATGAGGTCCATCCATGACATGGAGATTTTCGTGATAAAACCGTAATCTAGCTGAAAAATCACGGTCTTTCATAGCGAGATTGTCGATGGGTACTGAGTCAGTTACTAATGACCCTGTGTTTATTTTTTTGCCATAATTTGATCACAATCAGGGCCGGGATTTATTACTCTTGACCACTACTCTATTTTAGACCAAAACGGCACCGAGATTATTTGCTGCTCACATCTCCAATAAATTTATTTTGTAATATTTTCAAGTATAACAAAACCAACCTAGCCGAAATCAGTGGTGTATACTCATCTATACTCCTGTTTTCTGAGCGTATTAACTGTGGTTTTTTGTCACTTGAAAATTTTCTCAATTGCTCCAATATTGCAGACATCTGCAACAATAAAATTAATTTAATTGTAGTCGACTTTTATTTATCCGGCGCCCCAAAAAGTTCGTTCCCGCCTAGGGTCTGACACTTTTTTACCCTTTTTAAACCTTTTTGCCAGTTGTCTTTGGTTAGTCTATATCCGAAATATCGCAAAGACTCCGATTTTTCCGAAGGTTTTTCTCAAATCTTTTTGTTTTACCATAAAGACCCATGACTTTCGATTAACTGACACCTAATTTTTAAAAAGGAGCGTTGGTTAATCGAGAGTCGTGGGTATTTACGTCAACGTAAAACAATTTGAAAACCGGAAACCTTGCAATATTTCGGACTAGACCAACCAAATATAACTGCAAAAAATTTAAAAAAAAGGGTAAAAAAGCGCCAAACCCCTGGGTATAAAAGTGCTGGACCCTGGGAACGAACTTTTGAGGGTGTCGAATAACGAGAGTCGACTGTCGAAATCAGGGTGGTTAGCGATCGGTTAATTTGGCCGATAAAAGAGAGTTAGTCGATTAACTGACCGCCAACTACTCTATTCAAAATCAAGTTTATAAAGGTATGTGAGAAAAATCAGGCTGAACTAACTGAAACATGCTGAATTTCTACAAAACAAAAGTGTTTGTGATGGAAAAAAAATTACACAATAATCAGACAAGAGAGAAAAAAAAACAGAGAGAGAGAATGTCTATCTTTGATGTTTGTCTCTTGCAATTAAATTTTTAATCAATTGTAAAGATAACAAAATCCAATCGATTATTAATTGATTGGGGTGTACACCACAAAATATAACTGACCAGTCGCACAGACTTTTTAAAAAATTACAAAAAAAAACATAAAAAAAATTAGTAAAGAGTGAAAAAATTATAGGTAACATGGTTTAATTGGAGGGAAAATCCATGGCCCTCCTCGACTCAATGATAGACGGCAGGGACTACCCACTACTGATAAGGCTTTTATCTATCGGTTATAAGGTGACTTAACTACAAAGTATGTTGTCCATTGTGTTCTGCGAAGAAGGCGACGATAAAAGGAAGACTGCAGAGCCTGTAGTTCGAAAAAATCAAATTTGACGCTTAGCATCAAAATACAGACCTCAACATTTCCAATGCTATTTTACCAATATTTGGGTTCTTTCTAGCTAATTGTGTCCCTTCGGAATATAGTAGCTCTTTAATCTACTTTACAAGTCCTTAGGCGCTTAAATACTTAATCTGCGCCATATTCGCCATCATGACAAATCTCAAACGTATACATTGAGTGGTGATATAAGACCACCTGCCGGCAGCTGCCATTTGGAGCAGAGTCTTTACCAGCACCAATAGAATAAAATTTATGCGCTCGTATATGAGGTGTGGTTTTTTTTATCAAGTCGATTCAATACGAGACTTAACTGTACTACCATATCTTAATCTTTATCACCCCTAATAGGCTGATTTTTTAAGTTTCGCAACCAAGAAGTGAATGTTATGCCCTAGAATGGAAGGTACAGGAAAAAATACAGGAAATTACACAAAGCACTTTATTCCATTAAACATTACTTCATACTTTACATCCTAATTTGACTGTTCATAATCCTTCTTGAATTTTCTTGGCATACTTTTCTGGAGGCTCAGTCAAGGAAGTCAGTCCAGATAGCGGCTCGGAGGAAAGTCGACCTAAAATGACAATTTAAGATCAAAAATATAAGAAAATTTTTACAACCATACCAGAACATGGACCAGGAAGAGGCCTTTTGCCCGCAATAATTTCATCCAAAATTCTGTCCATGTCAGCCACAGTGAGATCTGCGAAGGACAAATAAAAAACCTTATTTACAACCGCTTCGTACAAGATTATACCTTCATAGTAATCGTCATTGATCTGAATCATTGGAGCATTCACCTAAAACACAAGATTGGAGAAGCTTCAGGAAAGTTTAAACATGGAAAGTCAACTTACACACGCACCCAGGCATTCTACCTGAAATTGCAAAATTTATAAGGAACAAGCAAATAAGTTCTATCATAAACACCTCCATGAGAGTGAACATGCCATCTTTAGTGGTTTCTCCCGTCTTGATTCCAAGTTTCTTCGTGATACCTTCAATGATTGATTCGGCTCCACGCAACATACAGGGTGTGGTTCCACAGACTTGCAGCACATATCTAAATAAATTAAGTCAGTAAAATCAAGATACCCGCTTTAGCAAATAGACCAACTTTCCAACTGGATTTCGATTAAACATGGAATAGAATGTGGCTACTTCATAAACGCGCATTCGAGGCATTCCTGAAAAATATCAAATATAGTTGATTCATGATCACCGAAACCACACCTAAAATTTTAGCGCACTCATGCATAGCAGCAATCGGGAGCCATCCATGCTGACGCTGAGCAAGATCCAAAAGAGGGATGACAGCCCCAGCCTGTAAAAGCAAGCATGTTACGGACTTCAACCCAGCTAAACCTATACCTTGTGCCCTTCAGGATAGTTAGCGATCAAAGCCGTCACTTTCTTCATGTTTTCAGCTGTGAATTCGAACTTGGTATTGGCGTTGTTTGCATCGTTGTCTACAATTCGAAAAAGTATATTATAATACAGTACTTGTGCTGTTTTCGGGGACTTGGTGTGTTTTTGGCCTTAGGCAAGGGTAGGCCAGCGTGTGTTAAAACGGACTCAAACATGTTTCTCAAAGTTAAATCAAGTAAGAAAAACACATGCTGGCCTTCCCTTGCCTAAAAACACACAAGGGAAGATAGGAGTGTTCCCGAAAACCGTATAAGCACCTATATTACTTCAACCTCCAGTAAAAATACAGACCTCGGTGAATTTGAAGGCCATGTCCTGCGAACCTCTTCGAAATCAATTGCTTTGAATTCTGGCCAACTGTTGCCGCAGAAAAGAGTGCTTTGAGCATCATCTGAAAGCGACGTAAACTTTTAGAAAAAATTTGTTCTAAAAATAGGTTTTATTCAAAGACATTGTACGGTAAAGAGCAATTTTTACAGAACACCTAACATCGAAAAACCATTTATTAAAACACTCTCAATTAGATCAAATATTCAACAAACACCAAAGGAAACATAACAAACGGTGCTTAGGTCAATCCTATGTATAAATAATAAAAGATTGGTGATATATCAACAAGAAATTTTTGAAATATCCAACATAGCTATAATTGACAACAACTTTTTTTACAACAACTTATCGGTTATACATACCTGCTCTACGTCCACAACAGATAAAGCAAAAAAGAAACAAAGTATTGGCGCACTCAACAAAGAGTCAAAGAAAATTTTTATGATAAAAGAAGTTTTAAAGGGGCATGCCCACGCCAATCAGGGCAGGAAGGGGCTGGTTTTAGTGAAAACATTGTAATAAAACAGTGTAAAAGTCAAAAACGGTGTAGGTAAATGATATCTAGAATTGAGAGCGGCTTCAAACATTTTAAAAATACAGTCAACCCTCGATTTAACGATACCCCGACTTAACGATATCTTTTTGCCGATCGTTCTACCGAAATGAACCCTCGATTTAACGACATCATCTTAAACTTTTTTACTATTGATTTTTTTCTACTAGGTCATGTTTTTTTACTACCGAAAATGAGCTTTCCAAAAAAGAGACGCGCAATCTCGTTGGCTGAGAAGAAAGACATTATCGAGGCGGCTATTTATGAAAGAAACAAGTCGAAACTAGCTCAGCGATTCAGCCTGCCATTTGGGTGCTCTTTGCGGCATTCTGGAAGAGAAGGATGCGACTCTTTTGGCTATTGACGAAAGCAATCAACCTAAAAGAGCGCATACAAAGGCAGGCAAGCATGAAAAGATGCAAAAGGCGCTCATCGTGTGGTTAAAGCAGGTCAAAAGCCAGAACCCACCAGTTCCAGTGAGGTTCGAAAATTTTCAAGTTTTTGTTCTCATACGATTAAAGTTTAGGAAAAGACACTGGTGATTGCAGCCAAGCAAGGTATCGTTCGTTTCGAAGCAAGCAAAGGCTGGCTGGAAAACTTTAAGCATTGCCATGGTATTCGATTCAATGAAGAACAGGGAGAAGCGATGGCTGTTGATATGGATTCGCTTCGTGATTGGCAAAAGCAAGTTCTTCTTGAGACCCTGACGCACTTGTAAGCAGCCTTTTATGGCGACCGCTTCCAAATTAGACAATGGCTTTTAAGGGTTAGTTGATTTTGCTTTATAATACGATTGAAACGCTGGAAGTAGGCACTATTGCAGAAGAAGAACTTCTTAATGCTTGGACGGATATGCAATCGACTCTCAAATTGCAATGCGGGACTTTGTTGGTGTTGACGATTTGGTGACAACATGTAAGAATTGAATAAAACGCTGTCTTTATTTCATTTTTATTTAACATGCGGTGCTCTTTCTCTTGACGAAATTGTCGAAGACGTTGTAGGCACTAGTGCAGATGACGAGGCTACGCAAGAAGAAGCCATGGATATCGAAGAAATTGATGTTGAGCAACGCCTATCGGCGCCTCCCTCGAGATTGCGCCAGTTATCAGTTAACCAATCACAAAACACACACGAAATTACGGATGATGTTTATGCGGATAAAAATGAGAAAGAAAACAATCACTGCCGCGAAAGCTTATGGGTCCGGCGGTCTCGCCAGGAAACGTGGCGCCAATTCGAAAATAGTTTTTTCGTTCAAAAATAGTTCTTCGTCAGCATTTTCCCACAAAACCCCTGATTTTCAACTTCCAGGGGCAACATTTAAAAAATTTCCACAGCAAACCCCAAATCTAAATCGAAAAGATCCACTGCCTTCGAAAGGGCTTTCCAATGAGTACAAACTTGCCATTAAAACATTTCACAGAGAAAAGTTCTAATTGAAACAACAAGACCACTCAAAAGTGTGACGGACGGACACCTTTTACTTTTACGGACCCTCTTTACCACACTTTTTATTATCCGAAAAATGTAGCAATACATATAAGTAGGGTTGCTGAATATTCGTCAATTTAGAAAATATGATGCGACTGCTCGATCGATAATCTGAATTTTAGAATATTCGATGCTATTGGATATTCGGTATTCGAAATTTTTGAAAAATTATTTGGTTTGACAACATCGCATATAAGTCTAGTCCAAAAATAGAGTTTTAATATTCTAACGGTACTTTAGCAATCTGAGTACTTGACAATCTAAGTGGCGAAGCTGTTGCGAAAATATTCTCTTTATGCATTTTTAGTCTTGCTCTGATTCATGTCGTTCATATGTATGTGCTCGCATCTTTAACTCTTTAATCCAGACAGGCCACCAAATGACATACACTTCCGCTTAAGCTGGAAAGATGAAAATGTGGACTTTGGCGCGTCAGGAACACAGTTTTTCTTGGAATAGAACAAAATGTAGGGCTGCATTTGATCAAGCTCATTGAAGGAAATCTGGCTTATCTACAAGAAAGCAATCACTAAGTGATCAATGTATTCATGACAAAACCTACATCTGAGTCGTCAAAGCGGAAAAAAGTTTGCTCGTTGAAACCACGCCAGCTCGACACATAATGACCAAAGTTGACGCCAGAACCGATGTGCTCTATGATACCTAAAAAATTTCTGTTAACAATCCATGGATGAGCCAAGCAAATGTATACCATTCAGCGTATACCGCCCTGATAGAGGCTGTTCATTAAAAAGATATTTGTTCAGGTTCAGCGAAACGTCTGCTTTGACAGGAAGTCGATTCTTGCCACCAAAGAGGTTGAATCTCTTCAATTGGATAATCAAATTGGATGGAGGTCGGAGAAGCTGAAATTTAGAAAAAAATATTGACGATACTCCAGACATTAGTTCAAAAAATTACCCAGGTTGATCTCGTTGCTGTTCGCTTCATTTTGCAGCTGAAATGTGAAAGTGGTTGTTTTAGTCTAAATTTAAGCTCTCCCACAATAAAAGTAGGTGATGCGAGGTTTGGGTTACTAAAAATAAACTACCTTTTGCAGAAGAACTGCGCCAACTGTTCTTGTCGAAAAAAATCATCAAGCAATTCTAAAAAAACAGGGTAACAAAAAATATTAAAAAATTATTTTAGTTAAATATAGACCTGTAGTACTGGTACCTAATAGTTAGCCATTTAATACGTACTTTCTTACCAAAGAGCTTTAATACTTACGAGCTGACCGATTAAGTCCCAAGTTGATTTCCCGAACTAAAAAAATCATAATTGCCACAAATGCCACAATAAAAATCTAACACATACTTCTTTCATAATTAGTGTGAACCGTCCCACATGTGTTGCACCGTACTTAAAAAAGTTATTAGTCGAAGCATATTAAGGGACATGGGATGAAACTGAAATCAATTCACAAAAAGCCATACTTTGATTTCTTAGAGATCCACCAAATATTTGCTCAATGGGGGATGAAGATGTTGGCTGTATTCTAAAAGCAGATAATTATTAGGAATTTCGACACAAATATTATTACTTCATCGCTCCATTTGCTTTAGGAATAGGTGGCTCTAAGGCTCCCAACAACAAAGTCAGCATCTCATGTGCATCTTCCTAAAATGAAATAATTAAACAGTTTTAAGTTTTAGTATTTAAGATGGACTCAATTAGATTTTCAGTAAAGGCATCCCATTGAGAATCCGACATCTGATTAAACGAAAATTACCGAATACGTTTTAAGTATTAATTTAACTCTCCGATCTCTGGATAATATATCCCCTATGATCGGCATAAGTTTTATGTCATAAATCAAATGTGCCCAGAAAGTACAGTTGACGCTCTCTATAAGATACACCCCTGAAGTTCGTTCCTCCCTTGGGTCCGACACTTTTTTAACCTGATTTTTGAAAAGTTTTGCCAAATGTGTTTTGTCAATCTAATCGGTAATATCGCAAGGATTCCGATTTAACCGATCGTTTTTGCAATCTACAATATAGTTTTGCAAGTAAGACCCGCAACGCTCTCTATAAGTTACACTTAAATCTTAAAAAGTGTATCTTATAGAGAGCGTCGCGGATCTTACTGGCAAAACTATTGTCGATTGCAAAAACGATCGGTAAAATCGGATTTCCGACTAGAATGTCGCAAAACATTTCAGAAATCAGGTTAAAAAAGTGTCGGACCCAAGGCGGGACGAGCTTTAGGGGTGTATCTTATAGAGAGCGTCGACTGTAAATGTTTTGGATTAAACTGCATTATAAGCTTACATTAGAACTCCTGACTCCTTGCTTCTGGCGCGCAAGGGTCTTAAAGTTGAGATGCTTGCGCCTACACACCTCAGACACAAATCACTCGAAAGTGACTGTAGATGCATGAAAAAAGAGCACTTGTTCGGTTGCGGCCCCCTTCAAAAAATCTGACTTTCTGACTTTTTTTTATCAATTGTAACACTTTAATCACCTTTGTTTAAGACTTAGGCTCAGGGTAGGCCAGCGTATGTCAGCCGTGGCTAACACATGTCTTACGCACTTTTTTTCCGTGGTCTGGGACTAATATTCGTAGTCAATGAAAAGGGGAGCCCCAACCGAACAAGTTCCAAAAAGCATGCATACCAGAGTTTCTTTGTGCGTTAGGCCCCAGTTAACAAACCACGTTCAACATCTTTATTTTTTCCAGTTGGCCTTCAAAAATTAGTGGCCTTATTTTGTCTATGTAGCCCTTTGTCTCTTTAAAATATATTTTCTGGTCTTTTATGGCAAAATCTTAACTTAAAATGGTTATCAGACACATTTAAAAAATCATGATTTTTTGAGATGAAGGAGGAGGGGTATAAGCCGGTAGGACCAAGGACTGGCAGAGGGGGGTATAAGCAATTTTGTTTTAATTTCATCACAAAACTTTTTTTAAAAATATCACGTCAAAAAACATACCTGGTAACCACGACGATGAGCAGGAAAAATTTCTAAAATGTTTTCAATTTACTTGAAAAGCCGTATCAACAAAACTATGCGTACTTGTTAAAAATTTCTGAATCCATAATGCTTCAAATGGCCTGGGTTCGCTGATTGCCCTTAATACAGCAAAGTAAGTAACAGTAACATAGACCACTTCAGAGAAATTTTCGCCTACTTTAACACATGAGCACGGAGACCACAGCTGATACACATAGTTTGTTTCGTCCTACCTGAAATTAAAGGCCAATGGATTTGATAAAAAATAAATAAGTCCCTACACAAAATTTGATCGTGCTTTTCAATCAGGAACCTGGCGAGAGGAGGTGTGTGTACAACAGCTAAAACTTTTTCTGTGAACACATCCCAAAAAATTAACTTTACCTTGCAATACGCTATTCAAAAAACAGTCATTAGAGTAATTGTACAAGCCAGCCCCATGTTTATTTCTCTGAAAATAGTTTTTTGATCAAAGTTACCAATAGGGAGTGGATACCACGTGCACACATCCTTGCCAACCACTCTTTGATGTTTGCTGATCTATCACTGGAAATTCTAGTTCGCCTGAAAGTTTTAGGATATTATTGCGTTATTCCAAAAGTTCCTGGTCGGTTAAACATAATTTCTTAACGTTAAACATGAGTTGACGCTACTGGAGTATATACCTCCCTCCTCCCACCCCCAAAGCTACTAGAATATACCCCCCCCCTAAAATCAAATTTTTGGGGAGTGTTCAAAAACCATTTTTCAGTAGTAATTTCGCTATAAAAGAACCGAGAACGTAATTTTAAAGGGATGTTGGGATGTATAGAGAGGGGAAGAGAGTAGTAGAGCGCCACTTTTTCGTCAAAATTTTTTCAAGGTACCGTATTTCCTGTAATAAAAGCCCTACCCAAAATCTGGAATTACTTTTACTTATTTTTGCGTTTTTGACCCAATTTTGGATATCGACACCTAGGCATGTCACATACCAAAATGAAGCTGAGTATCTGAGCTACATCTTGGTATATAATATGCTTGAGAGTCAACATTTAAATAAAGTCAAAAATGCAAAAATAAATAAAAATAATTCTGGATTTTGGGGAGGGCTTTTATTAGAGGAAATACTGTAATGCCTATTTTTAGGCTGTCTTACCATGTTCAACGTGGGCGTGCAAAAAGAGACTCTAAATGCATTTTATGACCAAGAGTACAGGGTGATCAAACCTTTTCTCCCACAATTGTTTTGCCCATAAATTTTTATTGAAAGGCTCAAATTTTCTAGTTATAGGGCTTTCGAATGGGTGGTCGAACACAAAATTTGAACCTTTCAATAAAAAGTTACGGGCAAAACAAATGTGGGAGAAAAAGTTTGATCACCCTGTACTTCTCGGAATTATGTCTAAAGTGTTCGGAGTCGCAAAGGGCTTAGGGGCTTGGAGTTGAGATGCGCATATGCGCATATGACACAAATCACTCGAAAGTGACTTTGGATGGGGGAGTTGGCGTTATATTCAAGTAGAACCCATGAGTTGAACATAATTTTCATACAGGTTAACTAGAAAGTCTTGTATTAACAAAACTTTGTGGCTTGAAAGTTGCATGGGCTCCAAGTTTTTATTTATAAATAACTCAGCAAATTTTTTTAGTAGGTTGCAGAATAGAAGTTTAATATAAATAAACGCAAAAAAATTGTTTGATGAGTTTCAGATTCTAAATTTTTCCTTTGGTATGTGAATTCCGAAACTCATTAAACAATTTTGGATTAATTATTGTGAATAAAAAACGTGAAACCAATCAAAGAGTCAAACCACTTTCTGGACAATCAAACAATGAAATATTACTAAAATAAAATTGTTTGATGGGTTTTATTAATATAATTTTGCCGTACAAATTTCAATTTCGAAGCCTATCATGAATTAAATTTCTAATTCTTGTACTTAATTCTGATTCTCTTTGTTGTTTTATAATGCATACCTTAAAAACCCGGATTGTATTCTACCTATCGAAGGCCCACCTTAACCCTATGAATCCTACCTCAAACCCCAGGAATTTATCGCGACTACTCGGATTGCACTATAACGTTTCCAAACCAACCGCATATAGAATTAACTGAATCATACCCCGACCTAGAGGAGCCACATGGAAATTGTATCCCAACCACATGGCTTGTACTCTAACCATCCGGAAGGTACCTCCTAACCACCAGTATTAGGCCCTTAGCAACTAAATTGTAGCCTGATCAACTAGAATTTGTTGAGTGATAACATGGTGTTCGTTTTTGTGATTTTTTATGTGGGTGTAATCATGTTCGCAGCTTTAACTCTTTCAAGGGGGAGGGGGTAATTTGCCTAGTCTTTTTGGTCAAGGGGAGGATTGAGTAACATACAGGGTGTTTCGAGAAATTTGCCCCTTTTGAAATGGCTGTAACTTTTTTTCCTGACACGATATCGAAATTCTGTAAACGCGAAATGATTTTTCTTGACGGGTATTTTTGTTTTTCATATCTAACTCAATTTTTTTAAATTTTTTCACTTTTTTGCTTTGGTCCCCCCTTTGGTCCAAAAAATGACCATTTCCATTGGTACTCAAAACATGCCCGAAAATGACTTTATTCATAACAACATGTAACAGCAAGAAATTATCAATTCCTAACATCAGCATAGCTTTGCTCAACACCTGTTCCGTCAACTTCAATGCAACGCTCGAGCCGAGGAACATAGGAATCGATTGAACGAAGGATCATCTCACCAGGAAGATTCTGAAACTCATGGACGATTCGAGCTCGCGATTCATTCAGGTCTGCTGGCTGAGTGCGGTAGATACGGCTCTTCAGATATAGGTTGGTTCTCTTCTTCCGCTTGACATCGCCCGAATCCACAAACTTGTAAAACCATTCTTTGATCCTCTTCTTATCTGGAACATCTGCGCGGCGCAGAAGTTGGTAGCGACAGCGGAAACTCCTTTGAACACGAACCGGACTTCCAAATTTTCCATACACGACATCACAAAACGCTTTTTCTTGAACAGTGAACACCATTTCTGAAAGTAGCCTGAAAAGAGTAGCTTAATGGTATCGTGTTAGGAAAAAGTTACAGCCATTTCAAAAGTGGCGAATTTCTTGTAAGCCCTGTATATGCAAGGGGGAGGTTTTAAGTGCTAATTACCCCAATAAAAACCCCTGCCCCCAGAATGCGACCTGGGCGTCACAATGATTGGCATATTGCTTCTATAACTATGTGTCTTTCAGGCGCAGTTCAACTAGTTAGACGGTAATTTGAGGGATTAAACTTGATTCATTCCGCCTTCAACCTTTTCCTTTAAATACTAGTGTCAAGGATTTGGTGTTTAAAACATTAAAAACTTACGTTCTCCCCTCTCTGATAACAATCTGGCTCTCTTCTTCACAGTTCCATTGGCTTCAGCGGCAGCTCCACACCCTTCCATTCTTTCCCTGGTAAGCAAAAGGAGATTACTAAAAACTAAACTAAACCTAAATCTTACTTGGCCATGATCTTTCTAACTTTCCTTTCCTCTTCAAGATCATCTGGCTCTGGAACACACGTTAACTCGGTCGTAATAGAATTTGGCGTACAGTTTGAGCTTGCTGGAGTGCTGTTGCTGTTACATGACGTCCCAGACGATGTTGCATTCACGGCATCAGGAGACTTGCTTCTGTCTTCGTATTCTTCATCCAGAACCAAATGATTACTTTCAGGCGACAACGACTCAAGGATTCCAACATACGTGAAAGATATTTCATTGCTGCGGAATGGATTTGAAAACAGGGACACTTCAGCCGGAAGAATAGATGACATTTGGGCAGAAGAAGATGAAACCTGAAGACTTGTCAATCATTACTCCACAACTTTAATATATATCCAAAATAATTATTACACATTGTAGTGGTCGTCGTTCAAAACTAGCTGTGAAGGGGTTATTGCATTTTAAAGAAAAAGAGACAGACATTATTTATAGAATACCAATATGAAATATTCGGTACATATCTTAGAAAAAATTGCTAGTAGTACTTACCTTAGATGCACTCTTTCTAAGCTTAGTCACCCACACAATGGAGGGCTTTTAAAATACAGTTTTTACAACACCCGACGCTCGATACTAAGCAGTGGGTTTGGCTAGAAATAATTTAAATAAAACCTCGATTAAATGGCACCAGGGCCGGTCCCAAGGGAGGGAGCTCGTTAGATCGAGGTTTTACTATACATTAAACTCCTGCTATACAGTCAACTCTTACTATACAGTCAACTTTTGCTATACATAAAATTTATTTTTCTCTTAAAAAGATGGGCGGTATTCAATTTTGCCCGCTAATTTCTGAAAAATGCCCGCTAATTTCTGAAAAATGCCCGCTAATTTCTGAAAAATGCCCGCTAATCTCTGAAAAATGCCCGCTAATCTCTGAAAAATGCCCGCTAATTTTTTATTTGCATTTTCTCTAGATTTTTCTCTGAATTTTATAAAACGTTTAACATTATCGTGTAGCCCAAGATCTCAGCTTTCTAACGAACTATCAAACTTCATCGCATGATTTCAGAAATCTAGATATTTAGCGATTGAGACGAAACAACACCTATTTTTTTCAAATCCCTAAATATTATCATATCTGAAATCATTCGATAAAGTTTGATAGCTCGTTGGAAAGCTGAGATCTTGCGCTACACGATAATGTTAAAAATTCTTAAAAATTGACACAAATATGTAGGTAAATGCAACTATCAAACTAGCGGGCACTCTTAAGAAATTGGCGGGCATCTCTATATAGTATTTGGGACGGGTGGGTAACGCATTTGAGTACATGTTTGGTCACAAAGGAAAAACTTTTTTTAGTGTAATAATTTTATTTGCATGTTTATGCTCATTTGAAAGCTCTTTCAATGGCGGAGGACCTTTCGCAACTAGATTTGAAGATTGTTGTGAAAAAAATTGAGATTTTGCCCCTTGAAAGTGAAAAGTGGATTTATATTTGAATTACAAAATACGATATAGGCGCCTGCTGTCCCTTGTAATTACAGTGGCGGACAATTACTTAAGTTCACTCTTAAATATTTTTAGAAATGCAATTTTTTCTTTCATTAAACAAGTAACTCAAAATTCTAAATATACCGTCTGAAAGCCCGTTTCATGGGCTACAAAATGGTACGATTAAATCTGTGATTTAAATGTAACTTCATAGGAATACAAACACTCTTTAAGCAGACATCTCATTTGACGACGACAATTACTTAAGTTCAAAACGTTTTATTCATTATCACAACAATAATAACAAAAAAATCTTCAATAACTTGTTGAAAAACCCTTCTTTTTGATAACCTCTGAACATCGGCGAGGCATAGACTTGATGAGGCGAATGCAGCGGTCGATTGAAATAGCAGCCAAGGCTTCCTTTACCACAGTCTCCAACTCAGCAACATTCTTCGGCTTTCGGCGCTTAATTTCCTTGTCCACATCAATCCAGAGCATCTCAATAGGCGACAAATCTAGTGACTTAGCTGGCCAATCCATTGCAGTCCATCCTTGGTCAGATAAAAACTTCTTTGCCTTCTTCGACGTATGCTTTGGGTCGTTATCAGCCTAAAACAAATCCAGAAAATTATTATCCTCTTCATTTTTATAGAAAAAACCTGAAAAATCCAGTCTGGAGCCAACTTTTCTTCAGCAAATGGTAGCAGCACTTCCTCCAGAATGTCGTCGACGTATTGATGCTGGTCCATTATTCCCTTGACACGATAAATAGGCCCCACACCATTCATTGACATAGCACCTCAGACCATGATAGAACCAACACCACCTTTGACTTTTGGTTTTGTGCACTTTGGATTAAATTCTTCCCCAGGACGACGACGAACATAGGACTTTCCATCAGAGCCAAGCCTGTTAAATTTCGATTCATCCGTAAAAAGCACTTTTGACCACTAAACTCATAACCGATAAATGATGAAAGGTGACTAAAATGTGGCTAACCTGCTCAACCGTCCAGTCCTTATGTTCCTTAGCAAAAGCGATCCTCTTCTTTTGGTTCTTTTTGCTGATCAAAGGCTTGCTCCTTGCTACACGACCCATGAGACCAAATTCTGTTCTCGTACTGATCGGCTCTTGAAGTTGATTTGCGACTTCGGCATGCACATCCACAGCAGTTCTATGACGATCACCCTATCAGAATAATCAAATCTTTTGGAATTTTTTTTGTTTAATTTACCTCAGAAATGCGATGCATAATACGTTCCATCCTCTTTGTTGTCTTTCTTCGACGAATCCGCTGTTTCTTCTCAGTAGTTCCGGTTTGCTGAATGTGTTTTATGGCTTGCTGTACACCCGTTTGCGAAAGCTTCATTACACTGGCTATCTAACGAGTACTCTTTCCTTCCAATCGCATTCGACGCACTTCACTTCGTTGATCAGCAGTCAAGTTCTTCTTTTTACTCATTCCTTGTAAATGAAGAGCATAAATTGTCGCTATAGATACATGGAAGTAAAAAATCAGGATGTGAGCTTAAGTAATTGTCGTTCAAAAAATTAATGTGCACTAGAAAAATTGTGACGAAAAAATATTGAACAAGAACCTAATCATACAATTTTGTAGCCTATGAAGCGGGCTTTCAGATGGTATATTTAGAATTTTGAGTTACTTGTTTAATGATAGAAAAAATTGCATTTCTAAAATTATTTAAGAGTGAACTTAAGTAATTGTCCGCCACTGTAAATATTACCCCAAAGAGATTTTGCTGTATTTTGAGTCTCACGAAGAATCTTAAAGGATATTAAAGGACCATGCTCTTGGTGGTCTGGTGGGTCCCAACCAATTCGAAAATTTTCCCTAATCATTGATCTTCTGTTCGGATTTTTTAACTTGGTTTCTAACAAACCAAGGCATAGTATTTAATTTTAGGTTTAATTTTGTTAGAAACCAAGTTGGCCCCCGCCAATTCAAAAAATTTTCCTAACCCACCAGGGGACCCAGCAGACAACCGCAAGCAGGGTCCTTTAATTTTCTTGTAAATGCAAGCATATTCTCGAGAATATTCTTTTCAGCAACCTCGAATGCAAATAATTTTTATGGTACCTGAACACATAAACAATTAAAAGGTAGCCTTGCTTCTGCTCTACAAGATACATTTTACAGTTAACAAAAAAAACCAAAAAAAGTCATGGCCATTCTTTCTACTTTCGTGCCAAGACAAAAAATAGAAAAACTTTAAATATTCACAGGGCTTCACAAATTTATAACCAAAAACACTATTGTTTTTAGCTCGAAATTTTGAGTCAGCATTCTTAAAAGTCACACATCGGAGTGGGAGTGTTAAATGATTCTGAAATGATCAGTAAACTTTGACGTGGTTAGGTATACCAAGTACCCACCCTGAATAGGTGTCCATCTAGAAAATAGCAAATATTAGGTATAATTTCCTAGTTACGAACCCTTGGTTATTACTAGAGATGATACCCGGGACGGGACAATTTCCGACGGACCGGAGAATTTTTGGCCCTTGTCCCGTCCCGGTGTCCCGTCTCGAAAAATCCGCTGTCCCGTCGTCTCATCCCGGAATTTTTTTTTGTCATATTGTATCCCGTCCCGAAAATGTCCTTTTATCATTTCTAGAAGCAATTGCCTTCGGCGTCCGACCCTTTGGAGTACTGGAAGGTAAGAACCGCTGAGATTGTATTTGGTTTCTTTTGCCTAACATAAATGCTTTAGAAGAACCGGATGGCATTTCCAATGCTTGCAAAGCTTGCGCAGAACTAATTGTCGGCCCCAGCAACCAGTATTGCCAGTGAGTCTGTCTTTTCCCTCGCGCGAGATGTCTACGATTATCGGCGGACGAACTTGGACCCGGAGAAGACCGAGATGTTGAAGTTCCTCAATCGCAATTTGTTCATAAGGTAGAAGTAGATCAAGTTGAAGCTGTTGGTTTTGTTTGATGATGGTTGTTTGAATAAATAATTTACGGATCATAAATTGCGATAACTTAGTCCCGAATGGAAAATTTTCAGTCCCGTCTCGTAGATTTCTATGTCCGGTGAGTCCCGCTCGAATTTTTTTTCCTGCGTGTCCCGTCCCGGTGTCCCGCCCCGGCAAGTCGCTATCCCAAAATCCCGTCCCGGAATTTTTTTTGTCAAATTGTGTCCCGTCCCGAAAATGGCGTTTCATCATCTGTAGTTATTACTATGTAATACTACCTAGGTACTACTAGTGCTGATGACCTGACCGGAATCCGTCCGGATTCTGATTTCAGTATATCCTCGATATAATGCTCATTCAGATAAGTATTAAATTTTGTTTCGTAGAAGAAGAAATGAGCTTTCTAACGTATATTAAATTTTGTATTTTTGTTAAGTACATCACGAGAAATGCATTTTAAATTCAGGTGTTATTTTGAGATAAAAAGTTTTTATAATAAATGCATGTGACTTTTTCGGCAACGGTTATGAACTATTTTTGTTATATCACAAATCATAAAGCAGTCAATGACGGTTACTTTGACACTAAATGCAGAAATAGTTTATAATAAAATCGTGACAAATGTAAAAGGAATGTAGAATTTCTTATAATTCTTTTTCTGCTAAGAAAACCATTTATTCTGACACCGGATTCGTTTTTTTAGCAGAAAAAGAGTTACCTTATTTCCTCTAATGTAACGGCCCCTCCCAATATAACGGCCTCTCTGATATAACTTCCCCGATTTTTTTTGAAAAAATTGTCCCTGTTTTCACGAAAAATTGTTTTTTTGAATTCGCGCTTTTTTGCCGCGATTCTAGGCTACTCATTTTGTTTTGCATTTTTATCTGTATTTTGCAGCTTGCTACCAATCCATCTTCGATTGTGATGAAACTGCGGTGTGGCTCGATCCCGCCGGAGGCAAGTGAATTGACGAGAAAGGCGCAAAAAGGCATTATTTTTATTTTGAAGTAAAAAACTTGTTGCTTTTATTTTCTTTTTTATTTTCTTTATTTTCTTTTTTTCAGGTTTCTGTGTTGACGACAAGTCACGACAAATGCGAGTGACAGTGATGCTGACGGCTAGTTCGGATGGAAGGAAGCTCAATTTGTTCGTTCTGATGCCAAGAAAGCGACCAGTGGCTGCAATCGTCGAAAAGTTCAAAAAAAAAGACTGGAGATTAGCTGGAAGGGTACGAACTGGATGAACGATGAGCTCAACTCCTACTACTTGGACAAGATATTCGGCCGTTTGTTTGTGAATAAAAAATAATTGTTGAGGAAATTGTTTGTCTTTAGAAAATGTTTATAAAATTTCTTCTAGGTCTGAAAAAACATAACGGCCAGCTCTAATGTAACGGCCCCTAGAAGTTGAATGAAATAAATAACGGCAGGCCGTTATATTAGAAGAAATACAGTACAGGAAATTCGTGTTACAACTATACATTCATTTTACACATTTCCCCATGATTTTATTATAAACTATTGCTGCATTTAGTGTCAAAGTAACAGCCATTGACTGCTTTATGATTTGTCATATAACAAAAATAGTTCATAACCGTTTCAGAAAAAGTTGATGCATTTTTTTACAAAAATTTTATGATCTTGGGATCGTTGCTGAGGCGAGTATGACATCTGAAAATACACATTTTTTTAAAATGCAAAATTCTTAACAAAAAAACATGTCAACAACAAAAATGTGGTGTCATTCGCTTGCCTAGGAGCTGCTCTTTCGATTAAAAAATAAAGATCTCGCCAAAAGGCGGGAATTAAAAAAAAGTTATGGCCAAAATTCAATCGGGCGTTTATAATGGGACACCATGTATTTTACAAAAATGAAAAATGAAATATACGCTAAAAATAAAGATAAATAAAAATAAAGCTCATTTCTTCTTCTACAAAAAAATATTCAATACTTATCTGAATGATAATGTCATCAAAAGGCACACATCTTTTAAATAAACCCCTTTCAGTAATTTTACTTCTTTATTTTTAAATGGAGCAGTCGCGAAAAAGTCGTCCTCCAAAATTCCACTGCGCTAGAAAGATTTTCCATGAAATTATGCACCAGAAGCTACTGGTCTCACAGCCAGACCTTGGCGTGTTAAAAACTGTATAATTTCATGTATCATTTACAAGAAAATCTAAAGTTATCAAATCCGGAAATCCGGCCGGATTTTTAAAGAATTTTTCAAAAGAAAAATAAAAAGTTAAAAGATCAAGTCGGTTAAAAGGTAGGGGTTTCGGTAGAAATCTGGTGAAACATACCAAAACACAGTTTTGATCGACTGAATCTACCAGCTTTTTATTATTTTCTCGAAAGTTTTTACTATGAAAATAAGCACAAAACTCTGGCGATCATTTTGAGTATGAAACTTTTTAGAAAACTAAATAAAACATTTTTAAATCAAATCAATTTCTGATTGTTTCGGTGGAAGTGTTTCTGTGGAGTGAACGAACTTACCGTATTTTTTTCTATTACCCCCGGGTAATTATTTTTAAACCGTTCTCCGATGGGGCTAACTATTAGACAGAGGGTAACTAGTAGAGAGGAGGTAATTATTTTTCAACTCTTTTATTGAAAAGTCTGCGGCGGGCCCCCGCTCGCGGCCACGCTGTTTAATGCAACTAATATGTCCTGGAATCCCCACCCATTCTCCTGGTTCACATACTCACTTTCTTGGCACACTTACCTAGTCTCTTGGTTCACATGCTCACTCTTCTGGCTCACCTGCTTACTTTCCTGGTACATTTCAAAATTTAAATTTAAAAACAAACAAAAAGACTCCAAAAAAATGTTAGGCGAGAATTAAATTATTCAAGCTAAATTATCCAAAAAAATCAAGAGGTACGTACAGTCTGCTTTTCTCTGCTATCAGAAGAATTCTGCCAGACGCAGTTGTCGGGCATGCTCACATGGACTATGAAATTTCTCTAATCGGAGGCTTTTCTTGCGTTTATCCTTGTAAGTTTTATTCTCGTGTCCCACTGCTTTTTCACTCTTTTCAATTTCAGTGGTCGCAATGCACAATTGTTACTTCCATTTTGCACAGTGTCTCCTTCGCAAACTCAGCTCGAAACGAATTGGTCTTTTAAAGCTCTACAAGACTGGAGGCAAGTCAAGCTCCTATCTCTTCGAACAGAGATCCAGCCAAAACTAAGCAGCAGCGACAAAAAAGCAGAGTGCCAGAAGGAAAGAAAAGGCTTTGACCTACGACGTTCGATTCTTCAGTATTTGTCCGATCATGCATTGTTCACCCGTTTAGAAGACTGTTAGTTTGGTTCCGGTCATAGTTATGTGTTGTTTTTCGTTTCAAATAAAACTGAAATCGGACTTAATTTTGTAATAACTTGATAGGTGAATGAACAGGTATAGACTGGTACGAAAAAGAAAAATGAGTCAAAACTGTTCGTTCTATGTTGAGTTATGCAGCAGTGTATTTGTCTATTTAAGAAAATGCTGTTGATTGATACGGGCTGTTTTTTGCACAGGTCTGTTCTTGACCAAAAGAGTAATTTTACCAAATGTTCTTTTACAAAACAAGTAAAAAACCAAATATACGATTGGCCAAGCAATTAGAAATTCAAACAAGTGATTGCGCAAATATGTTATTTGAGCAAATCCTTATTTGAGCAAATGTCTTTTTTTTATCAAATAGTTCATTTAGCATTTATCTAATTTATCTTTTATACGCAAGCCGTTAAATCGAGGTTTGACTGTACTGAATTTTTGTTATATTTTTACAAACAATAAATTAAACAACAAAAAACAGCTCGTAAATTGTATATAAAAAACTTTCCTCTCGAGAAAAAAAACAAAAACAAAAATTCAAAAGAAGGTCCAAATCGACGAGCTCAATGAAATGTTTGCAAAGCTGGTGGCTGCAGAAGAGACGGAAGGGGATTTGCTGGACTTCTTGGGAGCCGACAATCACCTAGATACCAATCAATCGCTGACGCTGAGAGAAATCGCCGAAGCTAACTCTCAAGTGGAAGTGCCGGAGCTGGATGAAGCCGATGCAGAGAAAATGGAAGTGTGAATCGTCGATGTAGAACGGCCAGTCACTACTCGGGATGCACTTGACGCCTTCAAGATCTTCCAGCGCTACATGGAATCACACGAGGTCGATCTGGCGATGCTTCAAATGTGCGACAACTTGGATGATTTCCTGGCCAAAGAACGCTTACAGAATATGAAGCAGAAAAAAATAACGAACTTTTTCCGTCCAACTTACGTCTTCCAACATCCTTGATTGTATAACTATTACCAACATCCTTGATATGATTATTGTACCCAACATTCTTGATAAAGATTGTTAGTAGAAATTTTTAAAAGTTCACTAGGGGTTCGGTTTACAACCCTCTACGGGAGGGAATCAGTATGATTGCTGTATTTGTTGATTTCTTTGTATTTGTTTTTATTTTGATGAATACAGTCGAACTTCCGAATGACGAACCCCCGATTAACTAAAACCTCTCATTAACGAACTCTGAAAAATATGTTTTCGGTTTACAACCCGGTTTACCTTGGCATCAAGGAACCTCTTCTTAACGAAACCTCCCAATAACGTTTCTCTGCGTCCGACCCCTTGGATTTCGTTATTCGGAGGTTCGACTGCACCCTTTTTTGGTAAAAACTCTCTTTAACAAACTTTTAACAAATTTTTGGTTACCAGCGCTCTCTATAACGAATGCTCTGTATAACGAACGCTCCCTATAACGAGCTGCTGAGGCCGGTCCCCAGAGGTTCGTTATGGAGAGCGTCGACTGTAGAACTTATTTGCTTGTTCATTATAAATTTTGCAATTTTTGTTAGGATACTTGGGCGCCTATGTGAGTTGGCTTTTAAATTTTGGATTTTACTAAAACTTTGACATCTCAAAAGAGACGACTTAAGGCTGACCTTATTTTCTATCACAAAAAAATTTTGGAAAAAATTGATATTAATTTAAAAATTCCGTCTCATCAGTCATTCTATAATTTCCGAAAACATAAAGCTATTGTACCGTTTTCCAAATCATATTTCCGATTACACTCTTTGTTTGTTCGGACATCAAAAATTTATTATGGTCTTTTAGCTGAAATTGTTGCTTCCTCTACTATAATGCTTTTTTAGAAAAAAACTCAAAGAATGTGATCTAAATGCTTTTATATTGCAATTTTTTAAGGAAATATGTATTTGTTTTCCTCGCGCACTTGTTGCGTGAACAATAAATAAATAAAATCTTTGTATTTTAAGTAAATGACTCTGATGATTCAGATCAATAACAATTGCTATGAAGGTATTGGGTTGTTCGATAATTATCCAGCGAGTAACTTTGGCAAAACAATTCATCAACCATTTTTATTAATCAAATCAAACACAATAACAAATCAACCACAACAACAACTAATCTTCCGGAGGGTACTCTCCATCGAATTCCATTGCCTGTTCCCATTTGTACGGCAGAAGGTTGATTCCATGACTTGCCTCGCTTCCGATTTGTGTAGCGGATCCATTTTTCATCCCCGGTCACAAGGTTGTCGAGAAACGGTGCTCTAATGTTCCTTCTGTAAAGTTCGCTGAAGATTCGCACCCTTTCCGCTTTGTTCTGACGCGTAAGTTCGTGTGGGATCCATCGACAAAGCTTCCAGACCTTTCCAAGTTGCTTCAGATGCAGATAAATGGTGGTGTTGCTCACTTCGAATTGATCGGCAAGTTCTCTTGTGGTCAACCGGTTGTCTTCTTCAATTGCATTTAACAGCAGAGCATCGTCGAATTCAGACTTTCGGCCACGTCCTCCTTCATCCTTTAGGTTTCGATTGCCGGACTTAAAACGAGCAAACCACTCACGGCACGTGCTTTCTCCAATCGTTCATTCTCCCCACACTGCGTTAATCTTGCGGCAAGTTTTCGCAGCACTTTTCCCCTTGTCGAAGTAAAAGAGCATAACAGGGCGGATGACCTCGTGATCGTCGATGCGCATTTCTCTATAACAACAAAAAACGTCACAAATAAAAAATACCAGACATATAAAGGATATATTTCTATTCTTCTTTCATAGTTGCAAAAGATCACATACTTAAAAGAAAAGTTACAAAAAATAAAGTTTTGTAGGAAATAAAAAAAACGCTGGATCATTATCGAGCAACACAATATAATGTTGTACGAATCGGGTGTAAATAAGGTTTTTTCTCTACTTGGCAAACTTCATCGCCAGTTATAAAACCAAGGCGAACATGACATAAAAAGAACTATTGATAAACTAGATGTTGTTTAAAAAAATAAGAGAAAGAAGAAAACATCCGCCCCAGAATTGTCAATCAAATTCGATTGACGATTCTGGGGCGGATTCTTTTTTTTTATCTCGATTTTTCAAGCAACATCTATTTTCGCAATAACTTATCCGGTAGCCCTGAATCTGAGCTACAAGATGAAAAAAACAGAATAATTTTTAGAAAATTACAAAACAAAGTATGGCCATTTTTCAGTGACAAATCTGCTTGTGATATCGTGCTAAAAAAATATACTTTTTTGGTAAATAATTTCTAAAAACACGGTTTTCCAATGGTGCCTCTGTAGTTCAAAATTTCACTTTTTCTGACCATCTGATACGGTAAGGCCCAAAACACATGCCAATGAAAAAATATTTTTTCACATTTATACCACATAAAATTTATATTTTATTCATTTATTTTTCAAAAAACTTTTAAAACTAAGCCAGACCACCAATCCATTCACAGCTCATCTGGCTGCTAAACAGTGTTTGTTGAGTTTACATGCTCTTAATATTATTTAACTTTATTTGTTAGCAAACAATAGCAAAACAAAAGTAATGGGAACAATTTTGTTTATCTACAGACTGCGAGAATAAAACAAGAACTTGTCCTATAAGAGCGATAAATGTACTAAGTTAAATTGTAGGGGCATTCCCATCACCAATGGGAAACATTTTTTGCATTCGAAAAGAAGGAATACCAGATGAATTCGAAATTTTGTGCGAAAAATTATCCCTACTGGTGGTGGACATGCCTCTTTAAACCAAGTTTCTATATGCCCTAAATAATTAGGAAAATTAGGCTCACTCAAAACTAGCCACCGAAGTGGATTTGCGCTACAAACATTGACAAAATAATAGTGTTTTTAATAGTTTAGGTGCATAAAACATACAAATACCACAAATTAGGACTGTATTAAATTTTAAAAATTGTCATTTTCAGATTCATGTCAGTTAAAAAAGGTTTAATGGCTAAATTTACTTAAAAAAATGATGGTCTTTCTGTTGAATAGCAAAACTACCACTAAAATTTTATTCAGGAATGTATACAAAGAGCTTGTTATTACGGCGGAACGCATTCCTAAATCATATTTTCTTGAGCATTAAAGATTTTGCCTAATTCAATATAGTTGTTTTCGCCGCAACTATTTAAAAAATTTCATTTCCTCTGACCAGACACAGTCAACGCTCAACATAGCATTCACCCTTCAAGTTCGTTCCCCGCCTGGGGTACGACACTTTTTTTAAACTCTAATTATAAAGTTTTTTTTGCCAAAACTGATTCGTCAGTCGGGTCAAAACAGGGATTCCAATTTTGTCATTTGTTTCTGAGAAAAAAACGGAAATTTTTCTATCTAGACCCGCAACGCTCGACATAGCATAAATCCTGAAAAAGCGATGCTATATCAAGCGTTGCGGGTTTAAATTGCAATATTATTTGCTTTTTCTCAAAATCGGAATCCATGCGATATTTTGGACTGGACGGATTAATCAGTTTTGGAAAAAAATTCAAAATTAGAGTTAAAAAAGTGTGGGACCCTAGGCTGGAAAGAAAAAGAAGGGGATGGGGACCGAGCCTGGACTTTAATCCGAAATTTGTATTAGAAAGAAGCCATATCATCTGAACTCAAAACAACATCAAACATGGAACTAACACGAAACGTTGCAACCGAAAACAATCAAATATAAAGAGAATAACAATTAATGGGTTAGAGTTGTCTATATATTGACAGAGTCAAAAAAAACAAGTACACAAACAAAAAATTATAACAAGTGCCTAGCAGAAAAAAATTGACACAAAAAAGCTATATTTAAGATTAGACATCTGGTTGGATTAGATGGACATGAATAGGGTGCGACAGGAAGACAAGTTTGCCCGCTTTCATGGTTAGAGCTTGGATTCTACTACGAGGAAAAATTTCAGAATAAAGAGTTTTATTAAGGCCGGCTAACTTGTTTCTATCAGAGAACATAACTGCTCAATCAAATAAAGCTTGATTCAAAATACAATCTGATGAATTTATCAAGAAGTCAAGATCAAGCAAATCGAAAATTAACAGCCAGAAAATGAGAGCAGAATTTCAGGGAACTAGGGTTTTTCTTCGGCCTCCGGAGTGACGTCCTGCAGCTCAAGTTCGAAGGTGACCATTCCCAAGCGGCTTTCTGTCTCCTGTTCAATGTTCTTGGCGTAGGCGCGGCACTCTACCATGACCACACGGTTCTTCGGCAGCCCATTGAACTTTACCATTGCCTGAAAGCTCAACCAATAACAAATTACAAATAAAATTTTTAAAATGATACACTCACAATTGGCTGGTGGTAGTTGTCCATGACTGCGTATGGGTAAAAACGACCGTCGATGCCTTCCTGAAAAAAAGTTGTATATTACGGACAAAAGTCAAAAAAAACTAATAGTTACATTTGGAATGTACACAATTGGACCCACTATTTCTTTGTCCGGATCGTACTGAAAATATGAGTATGTTATGTAGTGAGTTGGATAGAGAAATAGAGAAAAGTAGAAACTTACAATTCCATCACATCGGAAGGCAATAGACCCCTTCTTGTATCGTCCTAGCACTTCCTTGGGAACCTCACCATCCGCATAATCAACAGGCGTCCATCCGATGAGGCGATTCAGACTCACTATTATGCACGGCTTGCCATCCTTGTACCCGAAGTCATTTTCCTTGCTGCACCCTTGTTTTTTGAAGATTCCCAAGTCAAAACGGCAGGCCTAAGAGGTTATTCTAGTTATGGTATTAATGCTCCCAAAAACTTCCAAAACTAAAGCATACCTCTTTGGTCTCATCAGTCAACTTTCCATCTTGCACAACTTCTGAGTTGGACTGGGATCCAGTGCAGACTCTTGTTCGATTGATGTTGCCATACTTCTGCACATAGGCATCCATAGCATTAACGTATTTAGTATAGGAGCTGTTGTCTTGGATGTTGAAGCGAACTAGAGTAGATTCTGGATCCTCCTTCAGCCATGGTTGATAGCCGACACCTAGGATTAAAAAAATTATCAATCAACGCTTTTATCTGTTGGGTTCCGTCGTATTTTTTGATGACCAACCTGGATTAGCTCCGATGATAGTCCCTTTTCCATAGTATCGCGGTAAGCTGGGATCGATAGTTTTCAGGAATATTGCGAGGCAGGCCAACCAGAAAGCAGCAAGGCAGATATAGAATATGATGTAGAACACAACGATTTGCACTGAAACTAACAATGGTAACAGACCGAAAGCTTGACTGAAACAGAAAAAGTACCGCATCGGGCGAAGTTCTTGAGGCACAGCATTTTTACCGAAAATTAAGTCTCGATAAATACAAAAAAAATAAATTATTCGTTTAACCATGGTGGCTATGCGCAAAATCTTAAAATCCGTGTTTCGGTCCAAAAAAATTAGAATTTGACTTAAAAATTTCTCGCTGAACAGAAAGATTGATCAGATTCAGTCAAAAATTTCTCATTTTGATACAGTGAAACCTCGCTATAACATAATTATTTTTAATGGTTAAAACGGAAAAATGCCCGCGTTTGGGGAAAAAGTGCCCGCTTTATGTGAAAAAGTGCCCGCTTTTTTCGTTTTAGTCAAAAGGCGAAAAAAAAAGTGCCCGCTGTGTAAAATTGCTTTTTGAAAAAAAATGTGCCCGCTTTTGTGAAAATGTGCCCGCTTTTTGTGTAAAATTGCCCGCTTTTCGAAAAAAAATGTGCCCGCCTTTTTGTGTAAAATTGCCCGCTTTTCGAAAATGTCCCCGCCTTTTGAAAATGTGCCCGCTTTTTGTGAAAATGTGCCCGCTTTTGTGTAAAACCGCTTTTTCGAAAATGTGCCTTTGAAAATGTGCCCGCTTTTTGTGAAAATGTGCCCGTGCCCGCTTTTTCGAAAATGTGCCCGCTTTTTGTGTAAAATTGCCCGCTTTTTCGAAAATGTTGCCTTTTGAAAATGTGAAAATTGCCGCTTTTTGTGAAAATGTCCCCGCGAAAAATACGTACAGAAGTTCAATGATTAGGAAAAAAATTTGAATTGGCGGGGACTTACTAGGGGCTATTTTTCTAATATTTTGCTTACTTTACTTTCTAACTTCTAACTTTCACAAAACGCGGGCACTTTTTCGCCTTTTTGACTAAAACAAAAAAACGCGGGCACTTTTACGTATCGTCCATTTTTAATCTGCTAGGATTCAAGTTATATAAAACATTTAAAGTTTATTAGACAAAACCAAAATTTTCACCAAAAAATTTTTGCCCCAAAAAAGCTTTACTCGTGCAAAACTACACGGTGTAGCAAATATTGGCTTAGGCTTCCTTCCTTATAAGGGGAACTACCCAAAATCATGTTTTCACCACTTTTTTTGATGTTTTAGACCTTCAATGCTGCAGAAAACGTGTTATTTTGATTGGGAAACACATTTGCATAAAAAATTTTGACAAAAAATTCACTTTTTTGGTTTTTTAAAACAAACATACCCAATATTAGGATACCTGGTTTGGGTACCACCCTTGGTCCAACCATGCTCCGGCCATGATTGGACTTGGGGAAAGGGTTGTATATGTGCCTGCACTACTATGTACACCCTTCCCCAATCCCTTGCAATGAGGAGCAAGTTGGTTCTTTAGCCGCGAAGCGGCCAAACATACCCAATACTAGGATACCTGGTTTGGATACCACCCTTGTTCCAACCATCCAACCAATGTGTTTCCCCATCAAAATAACATGTTTTCTGTAGCATTCAGGGTCTAAAACATCTAAAAAAGTGGTCAAAAAATGTTTTTGGGTAGTTCCCATATAAGGATATAGTTCCCATATTCTTGCCCAAATATTTTTTCGATTCCAAAAAACCGAACTGTTACATTGGGGCGGCGGTTAATTCGTCCCCAGTCAATTCGTCCCCGGTGAATTCGTCCCCGGTGCATTCGTTCCCAGGTGAATTCGTCCCCGGTGCATTCGTTCCCAGGTGAATTCGTCCCCAGGTGAATTCGTCCCCAAATTTTTTTAAAGTCTTGGCACGTTTATTGAGTTTTTATTCAAAGTTTTAAGTTTACTAAGATACGATTTCCAACTCTCCCACCCCAGTTTTCAGACTTCTTCCTGGCTTATTTTATTTTCGCAAGTACACCTGTTTGCAAGTGCATGTATCATAAATATATATATTTGTTATAGCTGACGATGGAGCTACTTTTAAGCGAGAAAAACAAATTTGTGGGACACTTGGATGATTACTTGTACTGGAAAAAAGGACACTACAGGAAGACGCACACGATGGCGGTGTATATTCTGGGAAAAGGGACCCTGCAAAGTAGAAGCAACAACGCTTCATAATCACTACGGTGATAAGAGCAAAATTTCGAATTGGCGGTTTTGGTTCACCTTTTAATTCACCGGGGACGAATTCACCGGGGACGAATTCACCGGGGACGAATTCACCGGGACGAATTCACCGGGACGAATTGACTGGGGACGAATTGACTGGGGACGAATTGACTGGGGACGAATTGACTGGGGACGAATTCACCTAGAGCCGTTACATTGAGACAAAAATTCACCAATGATTTTTTGGAATTGTCTTGAAGTTGTCTATTGCAAAAACCGTTTTCGCAGGTTCACTTCACTTTATATAATTTTAAAATTGAAATTGTTCACGCCACTCCTTATTCTGTCTAAAAAATTCGGCTTTGAAATCTCGTCTGTTCAAGAACTTTGCGTCAAACGGTACTTTTTTGTGGTCATGGTCCAAAAAATTGTCAACTTACCCCATGATTTTGCTGATCGCCCAAGGAAAGTGCCTTCTCTGCAAAAAGTTAATAAATAACTTTAACTTTTTTATCTATATTTTTTTCAAATATTTATATGAAAGTATTTACAGAAATCAAATGGCTAGATTTAAGTTTTGAGGAAAATGTTTTTTTTTAATATTGCAGATTAACGCACTGTTTGTTGTAGATGAAAGTAGTGAAGGATTGTTTGACTGGAGGTTTGGACCTAAAAATCTTCTATAAATCTACTTTACCAAAGTCAACTATTGGTAGATTTGTCTATACCTTCCATTGGCCATCAACTAAAAATATTAATTCTGCCTGGTATTTTCTTTTTTTTATTAAAAATATTTTTACCGCATTGCTCTCCTCCAATTTTCCATTATCGCCTTTTGCCATTTTTGCAGCAGCAAATTCACTGGCGATCAAGTCAACGAAAAACTATGTAACTGAAAAAGTTGTTTTTAGACCAATTCATTTGAGGTTTCAATCTTTTTTCCATTTGACTTTTAGGCTACACCTAGCTGACTATTTTTTTTGCTGATGTAAACAATGATTCAGCACAAAATTCTTGAGCTAAGTTTTTCGTGCAACGCACGGGCATGCATCTTCGAAAAATAGATTTTGAGCAGGAGGATGCGGATCTTATGACCCCTTATGGCCCCTTTTCCGACTTTTTTATTCGCGCCTCTTTTGAGTTTTCTTTTTTTCGCTGTTTGGGGCACACATTTGACCCCGTCTTAACATCCGCTGGTTTAACCCAGGGTTGCTTTTCTGTCCGGACAAAAACGATTTGGAAAGTAAGCCGGAAAGTTTTCGGGAAAACTCTCCGGTTGGTGGTGAGAAATCGGACAGAAATAACAAAGCATTTCACATGCGGTAGTATATAGTTAACTGTATGGTTAACTGTATGGTTAACTGTACGGTTATCTGTAGTTAACTGTTTTTAACTGATCGATTTTTCGGTAAGTTATACAGGCTGTGGTAAGTTACCGTGGTAACTTACCGTCTAGTAACCCTAGTGAAAACGCATAAAAACGAGATGTGGTTTGTCTACTCCTGTTTTTATTTCTTTCAATTTGTCCGGAAACCTTTCCGCGTTCTTTTCTGGCCGGAAAGCTTTCCATGCAGCAACCCTGGTTTAACCCGTTTTTGGCCAAATTTCCCCAAAAATCTTAATGGTTTGAGCCCACATCCGATTTTTGTAATTAGAACGCAGTTTAAGTTGCACCATTGTTTGTAGCAAAACTTATAATCTTTGAAATACAATTTAAAAATTTAGCATGTCCTGTCTCATTTCTGAAAAAAATGCGAAACTTTCTATGAAGTCAGCAAATTTTTAATACACCCAAATTCCTCGGTTTTCGAACTTCTTTTAAGCCAAACTTGAATTTTTTTATATTACCTTTTAACTAACAATACCCTATTTTGCAGCTTATTAACTGCGCTCTCCGAAAAAAATCCTAAATGTATGTTACCGCTATAATTTTGACTTAAAACTGCCCTTCAACTCAGCAAATAATTCTAACAATTTTTGAGTTTTCTTTTATTTAAACTTCAGGAAAGCGTATCTCAAAGTTCAACTGGTGACTAATTCAGCGTCTATTTATTAGTTTGCAGTAAATATCATAAATTTTGAAATAAAGAAATATATTTTGCAGAAAAAGTTCATTTTACAGACCGATTTTTCAAGAATAAGGCATAAATTTGACGTATCCTTTTTGGTTTGCTTTTTTGGTTGCATGTTTATTATACTTAATTTTTGTGTCAAAATTTAGCAAATTTAATCTCAGTTTGTAGCTTAGACCTTAAATGTGGTCATTCGAACTTAAAATTAAAAAAAAACAGATGAAAATAAGCCCATAACAGTGTTTAAAAGAAATTTTTTTTTAATTTTGAAGAAAAACAACAGGGGGAGTAAGGCATTTCATGTACCTGGTGGGACACATGCGCATAAATGGGTTAATCTGCGCCAAGGTTTTGCCTACGTTAAAATTTTTTTAAAAAATATTAACTAAGCAGACGGGAAAATTGAAAAGGCGCGAAACTGTATGGGGCCAACTAGATATTCGCGCGAACATTAAATGGCCGTGAATATTCGGAATGTTGGCGATATTGTCTTACTACTTTTGCAAACTGTGCTACAGTTAACTATCCCAATGTAGTCAACTCTCAGTCAACAATACAGTCAACTATCCCAATACAGTCAACTGTCAGTCAGCAATTCATTGTCCTACTACTTTTTCAAACTGTGCTACAGTCAACTCTCAGTCAACAATACATTGTCTTAATACTTTTCCAAACTGTGCTACAGTCAACTATCCCAATACAGTCAACTCTCAGTCAACAATACATTGTCTTAATACTTTTCCAAACTGTGCTACAGTCAACTATCCCAATACAGTCAACTCTCAGTCAACAATACATTGTCTTAATACTTTTCCAAACTGTGCTACAGTCAACTATCCCAATACAGTCAACTCTCAGTCAACAATACATTGTCTTAATACTTTTCAAACTGTGCTACAGTCAACTATCCCAATACAGTTAACTCTCAGTCAACAATACATTGTCTTAATACTTTTCCAAACTGTGCTACAGTCAACTATCCCAATACAGTTAACTATCAGTCAACAATACATTGTCTTAATACTTTTCCAAACTGTGCTACAGTCAACTATCCCAATACAGTCAACTCTCAGTCAACAATACATTGTCTTAATACTTTTCAAACTGTGCTACAGTCAACTATCCCAATACAGTCAACTCTCAGTCAACAATACATTGTCTTAATACTTTTCCAAACTGTGCTACAGTCAACTATCCCAATACAGTCAACTCTCAGTCAACAATACATTGTCTTAATACTTTTCCAAACTGTGCTACAGTCAACTATCCCAATACAGTTAACTCTCAGTCAACAATACATTGTCTTACTACTTTTGCAAACTGTGCTACAGTTAACTATCCCAATGTAGTCAACTCTCAGTCAACAATACAGTCAACTATCCCAATACAGTCAACTGTCAGTCAGCAATTCATTGTCCTACTACTTTTCCAAACTGTGCTACAGTCAACTCTCAGTCAACAATACATTGTCTTAATACTTTTCCAAACTGTGCTACAGTCAACTATCCCAATACAGTCAACTCTCAGTCAACAATACATTGTCTTAATACTTTTCCAAACTGTGCTACAGTTAACTATCCCAATACAGTCAACTCTCAGTCAACAATACATTGTCTTAATACTTTTCCAAACTGTGCTACAGTCAACTATCCCAATACAGTTAACTCTCAGTCAACAATACATTGTCTTAATACTTTTCCAAACTGTGCTACAGTCAACTATCCCAATACAGTTAACTCTCAGTCAACAATACATTGTCTTACTACTTTTGCAAACTGTGCTACAGTTAACTATCCCAATGTAGTCAACTCTCAGTCAACAATACAGTCAACTATCCCAATACAGTCAACTGTCAGTCAGCAATTCATTGTCCTACTACTTTTCCAAACTGTGCTACAGTCAACTCTCAGTCAACAATACATTGTCTTAATACTTTTCCAAACTGTGCTACAGTCAACTATCCCAATACAGTCAACTCTCAGTCAACAATACATTGTCTTAATACTTTTCCAAACTGTGCTACAGTTAACTATCCCAATACAGTCAACTCTCAGTCAACAATACATTGTCTTAATACTTTTCCAAACTGTGCTACAGTCAACTATCCCAATACAGTCAACTCTCAGTCAACAATACATTGTCTTAATACTTTTCCAAACTGTGCTACAGTCAACTATCCTAATACAGTTAACTCTCAGTCAACAATACATTGTCTTAATACTTTTCCAAACTGTGCTACAGTCAACTATCCCAATACAGTCAACTCTCAGTCAACAACACAGTCAACCATCACAATACAGTCATCTCTTAGTCAACCAAACAATTGTTTGAATGTTCGCACCGCGAACATCGCTCCCGAATATTCGGATTGGATAACCCTAGACCAAACGCCTCAATGCCTTATGAGTGATAGTGATGCTTCTATTCAATGCTTATTTTTTTCGATTAAAAAATGTTGTCGAAAAAGTAGACTGCAGCTGGGTGGATTCAAATTAGAGATTTGCAAATAAGACATGATTTGGCACAACCCACTTTCGATGTTAGCCACTGTCCAGTTAGGCATTATTCTTTTTTCAAAATGTTTGATGTTTTTAAAAATAAAAGTCCCCATTTACCGTATTTCTTCTAATAAGCGGGCAGTTTCCAATAGTCGGGCAGTCTCTAATAAACGGGCACCCTAGAAGGTGATTGGAAGATAAACGGGCATGCTCGCTTTTAGAAGAAATACGATATGTGTACTTTTTCGTCTGATATCCCCTATTGGCTAAAATCCATGAGGAATCTGAACTACATAGCAGAATTCAAAAAAGATACTTGGCTGCCAGGCTATAATTTGAAATTGGATGGAGGTCATTTTAAATCTCAACAATCCAACTTTAAGCTATATATTCGCATCCGAGCATCATTAAAGAATTCTGAGATTCGGAATCCTGAGAAAATTTTAGCAACTGGAGAAATCAGAAAAAGTTTACACATAATTGAATACTTTTGTTAAAAAAACATAAAATTTGCAACAACAAAAAAACCGTGGCTAACTGGCCAGCATTTGAAAGAAGGCCCACCTTTTCCAATCAAAATCTCAAATGAAGAGCAGGCAGAAGTTGGGCCAAGAATGATACTGATGAGTGAACACGAGGCTCGCCAACAACCGCAACAATAACTGTAACTAGACTATATACTGCCAATTGTTGGAAACTAGCTGGGATGAATAGAGTAGCTGGTCTCTCGGCCAAGATTGGTTTAGCGAATAAGAGGGCTTGATTCAAGGACGGAAGATCCTACTCCCACACTGCCAACCCAAATCAAGTAGTCTAAATTAGTTCAAGCTGGAATTTAGGAAGAATATTGGCTCGCTAAATCTGCAATTTTAATATAATTTTACGAAGTTATCAAAAAAAACACGCAAGTATACAATAGCAAATCATCAAAAAAGTAACATGTTTGGTTGCAGTTTACAATCCCCAACCCCGAGAAAAAAATTTTTTCGAACCACAGGGGGGGTATCATGGTTTTTTCAGTCAAAATTTGAAAAATTTGAATTGGCGCCTTTTGAATTTTAAAGGGATTAAGGGCTGTATTGGGAGGGGAAGGGAATAAAAAGGGGCCACTTTCATGGCAGAACGTTGGAAAAGTAAATATTTATATTCTTCTCCTGTCTTACCATGTTTTTCAACTGGGCCGTGGCAAAAATAGACTCTATGTGCACTTTATGGTCAAGAGTACTTCTCCGAATCATGTCTAAGGCAAGTGAGTGCGCGCATCTCGAACTCTCAAGCCCCCCTGCGCCCCCGAAGGGGATCAAATCACTCGAAAGTGACTCTGGATGCATGAAAAAGCATGCATACCAGAGTTTCTATATGCGGTAGGCCCCAGTATTCAAATCTATGTTCAACGTCTTTTTGTTAGTGGACCCTGTGTGATTAGTGGCCCCCTTTTATTCCCTTCCCTCCCAATACAGCCCTTAATCCCTTTAAAAGTTAGAAGGCGCCAATTTAAAATTTTCAAATTTCGACTGAAAAAACCATGATACCCCGTGTGGTTCGAAAATTTTTTTTTCTTCTCAGAACCAAAAAACAGCCGGATTTCTCATGAAATCGGGGTCGAGAAACACGAATATGAAGTTATCTCCTCCACCTGACCCTTCCCCGTGGGGATTGTAAACTCAAGCCACATGTTTGGGGTAATAAAATGATTATATTATTTGCAGAAACAGTACGCAAAAATAAAGAATCCAGTGTTTGTCTCTATATGCATTCGCATTACTAGAAAAAAAAATATTCTTTGGTTCCCCAATATTCTTTGGTTCCTTTCTTTGGTTCCCCCTCTTAATTTGTTTCCAAATTTTTTTCTCTCGAAAGTTTCAAAAGTCATAAAATACGTGTGTAGTTTCTCTTTGCCCAGCTCCAGTGACCAAAGCGTTGTAGAATACCACGTTTGAATCTTTTTGAGGGTAAGGCTCAAACCACTGTACTTAAGGGTATTCCACTACCTTTTGGTCACTAAGACTAGCAAAAGAGCCTCTTAATGCATTTTATGATCAAGAGTCTTGCTCGGAATCATGTCTAAGGTAAAATCCTAATCTAATGGAATCTTAAAAAATGTGTAAATAATAGAATTGTGGAAGTGACCCGTCAATTTGCCGCAATTTGGTCAATTTGACTGGTCAGTGGACCAGTCAAATTGAGGTCAGAAAATTATCAAGAAAAAGACAAAAGAAAAATTTGAGACAAAAAAAAGAATAACCTATATAAAAGTACAAAAAGAATTCGAAGAAAAACCAGCAAAAATTGTGCTTCTACCAAATTTGTTGGGCCACCCTGCATAAAACCACATTTTTTACTATACATCTACCGAAATCAATAGACTTCAGTTGCTGAAACTGCTTTTTAGAATAAAAGTTTATTTATAAGTCCACTCAAGTATCGATTAATAAAAGTGGCAGTAGCAGCAGTGGTGGTAGCAGCCATAGACTGGGAAGGGAACACAACGAGAGCTCAATTTCTGGTCAATTTAATGATCGATCAAGGGTGTTCCTACTCCTTCCTCCTGTCTCCAACCTCTGGCCGGAAATAAATACCGCTCTTTTGATTGGCCGACCCGCCTACTGGTCTGATAACATTGCTGAGTTTGCAGACAGTGCCCCTCCACACTCATATAGTTGACTTCCAAAAATGATGGGCGGAATAAATAGAACTATCTCTCTGCCATGCCCAATATAAAAAACCATCCATCAAAGGCGAATACGCTAATTCGCCAGGCAAAATAATGTTTTGGCGTGGCAGAAAGTGAATTTAGATCGATCATTTTACAAGGCTTGTTAGCAAAAAAAAAGAAAGTGAAAAGTAAAATGACTTGCTGCTGGTTTGAAAAAGAAGTAGACTAGGAAAAAAGTAGGATGAGAATTAGGGGGACATAATTTTATAAAAACCGATTTTGACGTCGGATTTGCATTCATTATTGTCCATTTGCATACAAAAGTGCTTTTTCGACCCACAAAAGTCTCTTTTCCTGCACCAAATCGTAAAAACGACTATTTCTAGGTGTTTTTGGCGGACCTTGGTTATCCAGGCACGTGATTAAAAAAAGAAACCGAAGTGCACGGGTGCTTATGAAAAAATTAAAGAATATTGGAAAAACAAGCAGCAAAATCAGAATCCTTGCGATATTTTGGAATAGAGTCTATTCAATAGACTGGCCAATCAAGTTAGTCTAAAGACCTAAAAAGTAGGGCAAAAAAAGTGTCGGACCCAAGGCGGGAACGAACTTGAGGGGGTGCCGGATAAACGATACTAGACTACAGTCAAACCTCGTTTATCCGACACCCCCTCAAGTTCGTTCCCACCTAGGTCCGACACTTTCTTTAGCTCAATTGTCGAAGTCTTTTGCCAAATGTGATTCGCCAGTCTAGTCCGAAATATTGCAAGGATTCTGATTTTGCCATTCGTTTTTTCAAAATCTTTAAATTTCGCCGTAAAGACCCGCAAACCTCGGTTATCCGGCACCCCTTTTAAAAATCAGGTACCGGATAACCGAGGTCTGCGGGTCTTTATGACGAAATTTAAAAATTTTGGAAAAACGACCGGCAAAAACAAAATCCTTGCGATATTTCGGACTAGACTGGCGAATCACATTTAGCAAAAGACTTCGACAATTGAGCTAAAGAAAGTGTCGGACCCAAGGCGGGAACGAACTCGAGGGGGTGCCGTATAAACGAGGTTTGACTGTATACAGTCAAGTCATTATAGCCATGCCCTTGCTTGTGGAATCCGCAAAAATATACAAATTACAAAATTCGCAAAACGCCTTTTTACCCAAATTTTTTTATAATGATACAAAATAAAATTTTCTACTTGATACATACAGCAAAATCAATATTGCTCGGGCTGATAAAACTGCTTTTTAGAACAAAAAATAATGGTATTTTGTGAGTGCAAAAGAAGCAAATTGGCTTGGTAGTGGTGGTGGTCTAAGCAAGCCGTCTTAAAAACTATTTAAGCCGAAAAACAAACAATGTTGGCAGGGGGAATTCAGCTTCAAATCACATTTATTATACACAAAAGCAACAACAGCTATAAGCCAGACAACAACTACATTTGCACAACAATCTGCTTAGCAGTTGGCCAGGCAAAAAGATAGAAAAAAGTGGGAGCAAGCCTGCTGCAAGCAGAACATCTTTTTTCCACAGTACATTATTGGCTTATGCCCCCCGCAACTGGGTGACTCACTTGGAGACGGAGAAGCCGGCAATTAGTGATCAATCACCAACTGGGTTGGGAAATACATGAGAATGGGAATAACTTTAAAAATAATTGATTTTTTTGTTTATTATGATTGTGAATCAGACAGTTTAAGCACAGGAAATTGCTAGAAATAGGTTGTGAATGGCGGAAAATGTTGTGGTTGAGTCATGGAAGAATTACCAAAGAGTATGAGTTCTCTAAAGATTAGAGTATTAGTCAAACCCAGCAATTTGTAGAGGGATATGAGAGAGAAGTGTAGAATTGAAGCTCCGATACTGGTCGAATATTAACCGTTGTTCGTAACTTCGTCGTTCACTTGTGCAGAATTCCAAGCTGAACTAAATAGTGTTAGCGTTTTTTTAAAGGGGCGTACCAGCGCGTTACACTGCAATTAAGGCGGGTACCAGCAAATTATTTCTCTCATGACTGTTTTCTGTAAACGTTCTACCTAATCCGAAGAAAGTTTTCTGCCTGCTTTTTAAGAGTAGGGTAAAGTCATAAATATCAGATTTGACATTTTTGCGATTTTTGAATAATTGCTGGTCTCCGCCTTAATTTGCAGTGTAACGCGCTGGTATGACCCTTTAATAACTGAAAAAAGTACTGGCCAAAACGGCTAATGACAAAGGGCCCATTCATACTTTCTATGTCAATTTTCTCATCAATATAACGGCTGTTTACATGCATGAATACACCGTTCTGCGTCATTTAGATTGCTCTATCGAAATCTGCAACAAAAATGGTAAATTATCTGCACAAAAAAGTTATTCCTTAAAAACTACAAAAAATCGACGTTTTCTAAAATGGCCAATTATACTATTTTTGATTTTTAGCTTTCAAAAAATCATTGTTATATATCATTAGAAAGCCCATAATGTCAGAGTCATTTTAATATATAACAAGCGCTAAAAACCTTTTAAAAGTTTTCAACATGCATTACATTTAGAAAAAAAGTCAACACTGTTCGACGCCCGAAAATGACCCTTTGTCATTAACCTTTTTGCCAGCACTTTTTTCAGTTAAAAAAAGTGCTGACACTATCCTGTTCAGCGTGAATTTTTGCACAAGTACACACCAAAGTTACAAACGGTAATGCGAATGATAGCATGAATGAGTATTCTGAATTTTCTTGCATGGACAGCCGAGGGATGAACGTGTCTAAAGTCTGCTACCTAGCATAGTTGTATTGATGTACAGGTAGATAAATGTCTTCCGGCAAAAGAGAAAAAAAGAGAAGAAAAAAAGGCAAGACAAAAATTTGCCAGGGTTGGCAGGGCAGTAGTAAAACGACTTCCCGACTATTTGCTGGGTTTGACAGCACTTTTTCAACAGGCTGTGAAATCTCCATTTTTGACATTTCAGGAAAAAAATTTGAACTATTTTACGCAGAACGGCAAAATCTACAGAACAGTAAAAATGAAGATTTTACAGCCTGTTGAAAAAGTGCTGTCAAACCCAGCAACTAGACGGCAAGTCGTTTTAATACTACCCTTGCCAACCCCCAACCCTCCGTTTTGCCCATAGATGACACCGCGAATATTTTCGGTGTCGGGCACAATATAGTAGGTAGGCACAATATAGTCGGTAGATCATTCAAGAACTCGATAAAAAAACTAGTAGCGACAATTCCACCTTGTGTTTTTTTAATGCACAATCAAACCTCGAGATTTTGTACTCAACCATTCTGCTCTCGATATAGTAACTCCTGAGCCCGATTTGTTTGGTTATACCTTAAATATAGATAATGTAAAGAGGATGGTTAGGCGCCCTCCCAGGAATAAGTAATTAAAAATGAAGTCAAGGATTAGTGACTTCGATAGTTCAGTGGTAGTGTAGCGGAAGCCGGTGAAAGTTTTTGTGGGTTCGATTCCCACTCGGGGCATGACACTTTTTTCTATAAATGACCCTACCAATGTGGTGGTTTCCAATTGCACCAGTATTTTTTACACTGTACCTTTTCTCGATATCGTGAAACAAGTGCTCCTCCACATTCAACCAACCCAAAAAAGACAAAAAATATGTAAACATTCTGATAGCAGTGCTATAACAGTTAATTCAAAAAACCAAAAACTCTAAATATTCCAATAGCTGTGCTGCTGTAGGAGGCGAATAAAACACGCAGCATTGTTTAGGGCCATCAATTTGGTGGGTGGTGCCCCCCACTAACATAATAGAGAGGGGATGTTCTTCTCCCCTCCCCACTCTGCTGCCACCAACCCTTATAGTAGTAGTAGTATATATGGATTGACCAAAACTTCTCTGCTACTACT